>CM056998.1:82075394-82290394 GCA_029891345.1 Dryococelus australis
CAGATGGGTCTTTGTCGGAAGAGAGGAGGGGCGATTGACGCATAATGCATCTTGTGCATAGGGAAAGAGCATTCCAAATGACCGCATTCACCACATCTGAAACTTGGCAAACTACCACAGGCAAGTCAACGACTACTACCAATGGTATTTGAAAGCACTACACGTGGGAACTATCAAACGTCGACACATCTCAACACACCTCCAGTCGTGTGCTCCTTGCTTATACTGCCAACCTGACTGCAAGAAACAGTCACGTCATCACCCCTTCCTAACAGTAACACCGCTCTACTTCGCTGCACCCACTAGAGCATACTGTTTGAAATTTGCGCCGCTGTAAGGAAGCGGACCAATCAGCAGAGTGTCACTGCCTCCTCAAACATCTCTGGACTACGCGACAGGCAAGATAAGGATCCTTGGCTCATGCATGCAACGTCACAAGCTCCACCCTAAGAGGCGAGGTAAAACTCCCCCCACACCCCTCTAAGTGCCTATGGTTAAAAGAAATTTGTATATAAGGCACCCCCGATCAGGCCTTAAAAGTTGCTCATCATCCTCCAGGCTATGAAGGACGGGAACGACACCCGGGACGACACACTGTCTTTCTACACTCTTGGCTGTGAAGGGCGAGGTATCCTGACAAGGGCTGGATGCCCTCAGCCATGCAAATATTCAGCCTGTGGTCGAGGACGATGCAACCACCACAGAGGACGCTACCACCCGAAGGCCACCTCTTCTCCACCGCCTCCCGTACCCTGGGTCGTCATCACTGCCAGAGGCTCCATCACGTCATCTTCACATTCCTAACCCACTACCTCCCCAGGTAAACCAGGGATGCGACGATGCAGTTTCCTAAAGACACCCTCATAAGGCCCTGGTCCGGCCATTACTTTACCAGGTGGGTAAAGAACCTCATTTATACTCCACTACTCTGTCTCCTTTGGACAAACCCTAGTTAAGGTTTGGATCCCTTGGACTGTTTGAGTTTAAAAAATTTTTGTTATTTAAAGATTTCTGAATTATAAAAGTGTCACGAACGTAATGCATAATCAGGTTGCCTTTGCCTGAATTTCATTCAACTTCCACAGTTATTTGATTTTGCAGTGATATTTATGTTGTATTTATTTCACCTAATAAATTTGCTTTCATCTCACTGTATTGTAATTCTTATAAATTACGTGAATGTAATAAATATCATATACAACCATTTAAACTCCAGGGTCTTCTCAATTCTGTTCAAAAGTAACCTGATTGCCCCCAAGTGTTTTGAAAATAAGTTGAATTGAATTATTGGGTACATAAGGTTAACGCCAGCTTCGCGAACCAGCCATATAGCAGATACAAGTAACACCAAGCTGTATTCTGAGTTTGGCCACTGTAATGCTCAATGTATTTATTAGATTGGCTAATATTCGGGGGAGCCCTTCATAGGTATTCAATACACCCAGATATTACGACTATCTACATGATCTCTGCTGTATAACCCTTCAGGCTAGTGTATGACTAGAAGAAGGAGTTATGAGGTGAGACACGTTGGGCATAACCGTACATCCGGATGAACACTGTAGGATCGCTATACTACCAGGCTTCGCCTTACATATATTATTTTTATTTCATTTTCCATTTGTCTCAAGTCTTCTCAAAACGTCCTCATGCAGCGAACTTGTAAGAGTGGACAAAAGAATAGATTGAAACGACCTCTTAAGCTCCTAGGGGATGAAATAAATAATATCATAACTCCTGAAACACAAGAAAGTAATTCACTCTTTTCATTACCCTCCAAGGTTACAGGGAGACTGCCATATGAATATTTAGTACTATTATATTGTGGTAATACAGCAATTGGAATAGAACCCTCCGACCTTACTGAGGAATACACTGCCATAATCCAATGCCCTTCTTCAACTTCATCGAGCAGCGAGAGCACTTCTCAGCCAAAACCAGAGTTGGTAGCAGTTCCTCAGCCGGTCACTCCAGCACAGTCAACGGAGCAGAGAGCGCCACTTCCTCAACTACCACAGGTGACCCGTAGGAGAAGTGCACCACCCGCTGTGCTTGACTTTGTCCCCTCCCGAAAACCAACACACCCTACGCTTTATACTGGCTTTCTATCCAAGCAGGATTAATTCCCTTGGGTATGATCACTGCTACATTAGCATCACAATATTTGAAAGCCACCATGACCACTCATACACGTACCATGTATGATAGAACATTCAAACTCAGATTACTTATCAGGGCTTCAATCCCCAAGTCACCATCCAATAAATTTGTCACAAAACTTTCCAAACGCAATCTCACCTACCAGTTTGGGAAGTGACCCACTATCGAGCTAAGCCAGGGACTTGTGTGTGACCCTCCGGTGATTTCTAGGACTAGTAGTCTGTTATTTGGTATACCTTAGTGTTTAGACACATGTAGGCTACAGAGGTTATGAAGCCTCAAGTTACCAACCCAGTTGGTGCGGTATTCCACCAACCCTCTGGATACACAGAGAAGTCTCCCTTTGTACCAGGTGGTTTAAAACGCTTCATATTTATCGCTGAAGTTATGTTTGTTTTTAAAGCAATATGCAATTTTTTTGGCTTTGAGTGAACTGGCTTAGAAACTTGTTTAGCAATTATGACAGAGCATGCCGACACGATCAGTGAAAAATTTTCCAGCCCAGTGAATGCCATTGTGCACGTGCTCTATTTCATCATGTCTATGTATCGGTGTTGTTGGAATATTTTACCTGTAGTTAACTATTTTTTTATTTACTTTCCTTAAGCATAGTACGTTGTAGGTACCATTTTAGTGCAGTTTCTTAAGTGAAATGTAATATTATCGCCATGCATCTACTGCTTCATAAAAAAGCTAATTCAATCATTTTCCAACAGGCTTCTGCCATGAAGCGACACAAATATAATTTACATTTCAAAGTTTAGGTTTGTTGGTTTCAAGAAATGGGCAAAGTGTTGATTTCACTGAATGATTCTGAAAATAAATTATTTCGTATCAGTGATTTCAGAGAAGTAATGAGGCAAGAATATCCATAGAAAGACACGTGCTCAAGAGGTTGCAAATTACAAACATCAAGTTAGAGTGTTTTGTAAAAATAATATTTGTTTCTTTAGCCTATTTTGTAAATCCAACGAGTATAAGGTCATCTTTGATAAAAGTGTGTAAAACTTTCTAAGTTATGATAATTTGAATGCTATTTCTATATGAGCTAAATTTTCACAGTCCATCAAAATAAATAATATGCAATTCAAAATGATACACACTCTTAAGACAAACCGCAAAACAATACTGTCTCCCAAAAGTTTAACTAATGTCTAAAATCCCTCCTCCCTTTTTTCTCCTTTATACCCTCAAAATAAAGTTAACAGAGCTCCAGCAAATTTACTTGACCATTGCAAAACTACAATGGTTGGAATACCAACCTAGCTGTATTATTCTACATTGATTACTGAACTGATGTTAGCAAACATGAGTTCTTTCAGTGCCTGCCATACAAAGAAAATGCCAAGTGTGCTTTGAACTCATTTTCTTCACTGACAACAGCTGTGGCAGAATACATTGTTACCCTGCTACATTTCTAGAACTGTCAAAATTTACCCCACTTACATGAAATGGCCAATAGCTGTTATAACTTCTATCACATCTACTTCATTACCTCAAGAACAAAATAAATATGTGAATAGTCAAGTTTCAGTGAAATATGTGAAACTGATTCAGTTCAGACCCAGTCACATTAGAAAGGTAGTCAAAGCACATTGCAAAATGTGAACTTGCTACTTATCAGGTACTTAATCAGGAGTAAGTAAATAGCAATTAATGGCATCATGGATTAAAATTTTACCATTGCTAAAATATGAAAATAAAATTGTTATATGCAAAATGTGCAGCATGTTTCCTGACACAACAGACAAGACACCTTTATCAAAGGATGAACACAAGCTTCAACACATGCATGCACGGTTCATTACATCTTCTCAGACTGCAAAAAATAATAGACCCTATACTGATTTCAGCGACATTGTTGTAATGTTAACAAAGCTCAACGTTACTCACTAAGATTAGCATTTAAATGTGAAGAGGTATTAAGAATTTCTCTCATATATTGCCTTGGGTTTTCACAATTATTACTGTAAGAGGTAAGAGAGAAAGCTTCTGTGTTAGCATACTTCTTGATAGTTCTACAGATACAGTTATCTTGAGGAGCTCACGTTTATGTCTATTTTATTTAAGGAAGCGGAAGGAAACATTCCCCTTTCTCCATTTCCTGTATCACTGGAAGACAAGATAACTACCTTCATGTGTCTATGGTATGCTGCTATACTCACTGCAAATACAATGGTGGAGAACATTTTAAACACCTACTGTAAACACAATATACCTTACACTAATGAATGTACAGTACTGAAGTTGTCTGTTTCTGGCAACAGTCAGTGTCAGATTCCTTGTAAGAAGTATTGAATTCACCGCATTCATACCTGGAAATGTATCATTGCCACCAAAGTTGTGTGTGTATTTTACACAAAAAGTGTGGGTCCTAAGCTGTTGCAAAAAGGGGGCTATTTTTGTTAATTAAGCCACAATACTAAATAAACCTGCATAAAGCATCCATAATTCCTGATGGTAAAAAAGTTGTCTGCAATAAGACGGTGGCCACCTATGTTATTTACATTACGGTGGGAGGTATTAACGAAAGTCTGCTTTTAAGCTGATGATCCCAATAATAATAAACATCGGTCAAAGAATTTTAATTTAATTTTAACTTGTTTTAGTTATATGTGCAAGGATACAGAAAGTGTTACATATACATATATTTAAACTGATTATGCATAAGGAATCACTTTACAATGTTTGTCGATCAAATTTCACTTCATCCAGTATGTTGTGCTATTGGTGTTTTAATAATCTTCTTGGCTATCAGGCAGTATTGGAAAACTATGGTGACAATGAAATAACTGCCCATGTAACTCATTCCTTAAGGCTCCCGCCTACATGGTGCTTGAATTGCATTGCAGGGTGTTTGAAATACTTTGTTTCTCCACCAAACTAAAAATGTGCGTCCAATGTGCTGATCTACGAAAGGAACACATATTTAGGAGAAGGGCTGTTGAGTACTTTCAAAATCTCACCCATGTTAGAAACACCACTTCAAAGTACTCAAAAATAGCTTTTTCTCAAAATATACGCATCATATACATACATAACTACTCAAGAGCCCTGCACTGAACGTTCCTACAGACTTTCACCAATAAAATAATAGAGCTACTCCAGAAAGTACCATAGGTACTTTGTTCTTAGTTAAAGGAATCTAATAATGATTGTGTATTTGGGAGTATAGAGCTTGAAAATCTTTCCTTCTTTTATTTTTGTTCTGGACATTATATATACAGTTTGTGCCATTTTTTAAAAGGGTTCTATGAAAAAAAAAAAGTTGGCTTTTGAAATAAATAAACTGGATCCTAAAATGTTTTAACTTTGTCTACCCCTGCCCTTGGGTATGGGACAGTGACCGAGATATCTCCAGAACCAGTCATCAGCTGCTCTGTGGAATTGATTCAGTTAGCCTCACTGTTGGTTACTGCAGGTGACTGCTCTGTCAGCAACAACGCTGAAAGTTTGGTGTACTGGAAAATTTTAATCATTGGCTCTTTTCAAAAGTGGTCATTCATGTTGACACCGAATACAGTGTCCCCCAGTGAAAATGTTAGGTACAGTAGAATCTCGATACAACATACACAGAAGGAGTTGAAATTTTGTACTTAATACTGAAAAATACTTTATACTGAACAAGATTTAATGATATATATGCAGGGGATTTGAAAGATGTACTTTAAAGTGAAATTAAGTTTTAGTGTACAGTTAAGATAGTACTTTCATGATTTGTGTGTCAGGATCCCAAATCCAGTAAGTGTTTCCTACCTACTAGAGTACCAGACACGACAATTTCCACATCAAAGTAAACCCCTGCTTACCACTTTACCAAATGGATGCATTCCACAATATAGCAGATAATCTATGGCACTTAAAGGTTGAAAGGTCACTTCACTAATAAATACTATGGTTCTGTCACCTTACATACTTTTCTTGTTGTGCCCTGACCTACTCACCACTTTTTACCTGAAACATCTGAGCTCTCTAGATGCAGATTTCATTATTAAATGCAATTAGGTGGCATTCCCTTAAATTTGCATGGTTGGTTGGGGGTTTTTATTCGCTTGTCTCCGTATTCAATGGTTACATAGAGTACTGGAGATGATCTTTGTGAAGGTATCCATGTTGCAGTAAAATGTATGGTGACTAAAGTTTGAACATATGTTATATATGATGTATTTTTTAATTTGAACTGGGTTGATAGTTTTTTTATTCTTAATCAAAATAGAAATAATGAAGTAAACAACTTTTTTGTGTGGAAAAAGGATCCAATTGTAAACTCAAAATGGCCAGCTATGTATGCTTTAATGCCAAAAGTTGTAATTTTTAAAGAATTTACATCCTATTTCAGGCATTTCACCACAAAAAATTTTGATCCTACACAATGGATCTGTGACATGACAGCAATGATGACATTATGGTTTCAACTGGTTCAATAGTACTTGCACAATTGTGTGACAATGGCAGTGAAGTAAACTCAAAACACACACAAGCAGCAAGGTATGAGATGTACCTGCCATGTACGGTTAGGAAAGCTGTACCCTTGTCATTCAAGGGAAATGCTATAAACTCTGTTTCATATAACTTCAATAAAATTTGATAGATGTTGTGACCAACCTACACAGCATGTAAACAGTAAACGTGCCCACTTGCAAAGTACTGTGACAGCTGGTGGTTGTTGCAGGATGCATGTTATTATGTTGGCGCTCTTTGCGATGATTATAAAAGAAAATAGTACTCAGAATTAAAAATTATAATGTGGAAAATTAATGATAATTACAACATTTATGGTTAAAATTGCGCTCATAGACTAATACACAATTTTTCTGAGTTATAGAGCAAGAGCCTTAAAAATATTTAGAAATATTATGGTAGACCATGCGAACAACACGGTTATGTGAAAGGTCTTCATCCATCTCCATTGAGTCTGTTGTCTATGGCCTCCACCCGCCCAGTGAAAAGCAGCTGTCATTGTCCTCTCTTCCATCACAATTTATCTATATGCGAGAATTCCTTGCTGGTGATGCCTGAATATTACATATGCAGTTAACTGTTTTTGTATTTATGTATTTTATTAAGTGTAGTTTGTCGTAGGTGCCTTTTTAGAACATACTCCTCAGTGAAATGAATTATCGACACGTGTCTGCCTCTTTGTAAAATGGTTTGTGGTGTGCTCTGTGGTCCACCATTTTCTGTGACCAGCGTGAAGCAAAAGTAAAAAATTATTTACGTATGTAAAGTTTGAATTTGTTGTTTTCAATAAATACTTCAAGTGTTTTGTTAATAGCATAGGTCAGCAAATAAATTATTTCATATCATTAGTCGACAAGTGATTATTGTGAATTAATCATCTAAAGTTCAGCACGTGTTTAGGAATTATACAGTGAACAGTAAGAATTTGTGTTTTGTACATGTTTTCTTAAATTGTTGTTAGAATATTTAAAATGTATTTGGACTTTTATTTAATTGAAACACTAACTATTTATACGTAGAAGTTAAATTTACTTAACATATTTATAATGTGCATTTCGCACATCTGTATTAACAGAAACGTATTTATTGTGTTTTGTTCTTGTAAGAGGTTTTCAAATGTATGTGGCCTAAATAAATGTCCTTTTAGTGTAGTTCGTTATATAAAAAATTGAATTATATTTACCTGTTGAGCATTTCTCGCATCGATACGAACAGTAACACATTTATCGCATTTAGTACTTTCGATGAAGTTAAAACTTTTGCGTTATAGTAAAATTGAATTCTATTTCCATACAAACTAAATTTTTCACTGCATCATCAAAACAATGCAAGTTCCAAGCGCCACTCTCTCGTAAGAAGAACCACAAAATAATCACGTCTCGCGAAACACATTAAAATATAGTTCCCCACCCCACCAATGAAATAAACCAAAACCCTAACTAGTATATTATGTGATCATAACAAAAATAAAACGGTTGGGAATGACAACCAGCTATAATAGCCTAAGCACTGAACAGAAATTGTCAGTTTTTCAACGCTTGCCATTGGATTTGTAGTTTGTTTACAAAGATCATTTTCTTCACCGACAGAACAATTATGAGGGGGGGGGGGGGGGGGGAGGGGAGAGAGAGAGATTCATGGTGGCCGCACTTCATTTCGATAACTGTCAAAATTTTCTGAAGTTATATGAACTAGAGTACACACTGCTGTTAATTTGCAAGAAAAAACCTTTGCAAGTGTCTTTTGTGTATTTACATTGTCCAAGATACAGGAAATATTTTGTGCAACACATCTGATAATGGGAACAGCATGCCATTGTTCCAGCAGGCAGATGAAATTTGAAAACTACGTAGTATGTAAACAGGTCACAAATGCCAACAGGTAATTATTTACCTCTATTATGAGCAGCAGTACACCATTTCCATGAACAAGTCCATGTTGCACTCAGGCATGTGTGTATTTATGGATATAACTTCACGTTAGTGGTTGGCCCTTGGACATGCTTATCTGAGATCCTCAGAGGTTCATCTCTGGACATACAAAGTGTGATGGCAGTTGTGCCCTAAGATCTTGTGACTACTCATTTTCGGCTGTCCCAGATGAACTATCTGCAAAGAGCATCAGCTCTAAGAGGATAATGCATCATCAGATCCAACCCAACAGCAACTACATTACAGGCTACATGCAGACATCTGGACCAAATTCAAAAGGGCTTCAACAACAACCATTTTCTCATTACTGCCAACATGGAACAGTAATCAGTAATCACAATTTGATAGGGCATAATGAGACTGGATTAGATACGTACTACAAAAATTTCTATGTCTAATAAACAAGGTATATTAGGTATCGTCATACTCACATGCCCAATATGCTCCAAAGCACAGGAAGGTTTCCAGTTATGTTAACCCATATGAAAACTCTATGTAAAAAAATTTGCAGAGACAAAACATGTATGCTTCATACACCATACATACATGACAACACATGCCTATTAATAGTTATACTGGCCTTTTTACAACAAGAGCAGTATGTCCCCAAGTTTGAACTAAATGCTTGGATATGCCAATAGAAATACTAGATGTAGTGTATTAGCAGTCATCTTTCCAAAGCAAAATATTAACAATATTAATATTACCAACAGAAGTATACTTATGTTCAGGAGAATTATGTGAATATAAAAAGACACGTCATTTAAATCACTTCCAGGTTTGGAAGTTTAAGTTTGACGCATGATGCATCCCACGCCTAGAAGAGGCAGATATTACAGAAGCGACATTGCCCCATCCAAAAATTACTTGAATTATTTGGGCAAGCCAATCCTAGTTAAACATATTAATGGAGGCAGGACACGTGAACAATCTACATTGACAGAGACTCAAAACACCCAATTACCACATGTTCCTAGCCATGCACCTGAACTCTACAAGAAGCCATCAGTTCATCGCCCCACCCAGAGGAAAAACTGCTCCCGCTGGAAGAACTGCACTCGATTTGAATATCATGCCACTGCAGGGTGGCGGGCCACTCGACAGAAAGTAACGTCCTCCGCAAAAGCATCAGTGGAAGATGTGTCAACGCCTCGCTGAGCACCACTCCAAATAGGGATCCATGGTTCATGTATGTAATGTCACAAGCTTCACCTCAGAGAGGCGGGACTAATTCGCACACACCCCTCGGAGTGCCTATGAGTGAAAAAAATTAGTATAAAAAGTGCCCCGAGGCTAGAGAGAGTGTATGTAGGGCAATGTAGGAGTCCTGACCCTCTGGCTGTTAAGGCAGAGGGCACCAATTGGATCGCCCCTCCTTTCCTGGCTGCAAAGGCCGGAGGAATCAGTATGGGCAGAGCCACTCACCCGCACCAGTAAACACGCAGAGAACCAGTGGTCATCTACGCCAACAAGCTCCAAAGAGCCAAACTTCCAGAAGAACTCAACCTTTTCGACCGCCTACAGTCGCCGCCATCCCGAGGCTTCTACCCCTGCAGCCCCTGCCAGCTACTTCAGGCAGTCGCCAACGACTACCAGAGGGCAGCATTGATAACAACCCAATCTTCCTCAAATACCTTCCTTCCACAACATTAATCAGGTATTGAAGGTCACAGCAATGTTATCCCTAGTGGATAGCCCATAAGACCTTGGCCCGGCCACACCTTTACTACTATGGTGAAGAACCCTTTTGATAAAACACATTTAGGTCCTTTCTAGACACATCCCTTAAACTCAGCTAGGCAACCCTGATAATAAATTTTAGAGTAATTTTTTTGTAAACATACACTACTCTCATTTTAAGCCAAGGCACCTTCACCTGGCATTAACGAGACATACTTCCACAATTTAAATATTAAATGCTCTCTATATTTAAATTGTTGCAGATATTTTTATTATTGGGAGAATTTAATGTTGCATTATATCTCATTATGTGTTAATAAACACAATCATACCAGTGTAACTAAATGTCTTCTTCTTTACCTTTGAATATCCCCTTTTCTATAAGATAAAGCCTTTTCTGTAAGGTAAAGCCGACCACCGCATATTCGCCATATAGGCAATACCTTAAGAGGTAACCCTGAGGTTGGTCGTTGGATCTATTTTGGCAGAGCCCAAAGCATGATTCCATTATTGGAATCAAGCTGAATTGGTAGCTTCCTACTCCACCTGATGAAGGGAGACCTATCATCCTGGCTCGATCCTTGGTGGAAACTCACCTAGAAGTATTGTCAGTCACAAGAACTTCCCAGACTCAAACTCGCACTAGACTGGCGAATGGCTAAGCGAGTGGCATACAGTGGAAGTGACATGGCGAGATGTACTCTTAGAAGTACACACTAGACTGCATGGTAATTGCCCGGCATCCCTTCACGGGATTTTAGAAGTTATTTTTAATCCGTTAATTTTTATTCTTGGCCTTATGCTGCCCCACATAAACGCGGCAAGAAGTATAAATTAAAGCAAAAAGATACTTGAAAAAGAAATCAAAGGTACTACTTTTCCCAGAGGCAGATCCTGAGAATCCTTTATTTACACCTCCCACACATTTAAGACATTTTTCATTTGAATACTTGATATTCCACTGTGACATTGTAGTCGTGGGAATCGACCCTGAACTCCTACCCAACTCATACACTGCCATTCCTCCCCGTCAACCTCAAGAATCTGTGAGTTGCACCAGCACTGCTCCATCGCTGTCAGAGTAGGCTGCTGTTCGGCCACAGGTCGCATTCCAGGCAGAGAGGGTGCAGGCGCCAAGCATTCCCACTCGTAAACAAATGCGGCCCATGTTATATACCTGCAAAATGCCCAAGCGAGAGGAACCAATCCTTGAAGCATGATCCCAGCGATTCTGACGTTGCATGTTTATTTGAAGTTCACCTCCTCTGATAACGTAAGATCTGTGTACCGCAGATCATTAGAAGTAAAGTTCACCCTAGGGGTTGTAATCCCCAAGTTCTCGACCTGTCAGAACGGTCGAGCTAAATAAACATCCTCCCAGCATGGGGAATATCCGCTCCTCTCTGCAGAGCTAGCCAAAGATCCTGTGTGCGATTCATGTCGAAGCTAGGGTTGCATTATATTCACCTTCCCGCTTTAGCAACATACTTATAGAAGGGGTACAGATGTTTTACTCCTCACTCCACCCTCACCCACGCCAGACTGGGCATAGTTATAACCTTTCCTTGGTACAACTGACATAGCATCACTGTACCCGGTGGCTTAAAACACATGCTTCAAGTTTGCCAACTTTATGCGAGGAAATAAAATCCTGGCAATATTTTTCCAAATTGTTCGAGGCACTAAACTGAAGAAATGCACTTAACCAATCTTAAACAACTCTACTATTTGAAATCATCCTCTTAAGAAGAGCCAATATTACTTGTACAGTCTCTTCCTCTTGCAAAAGAGGAAGTCAACATTTCTTTAAAGCTTAGCAAAAATTCTCACAGCTCAAATTTGAGTTATATTAACCTTAAATGATTACTTAAGTGTACAAATACCTTTTAGAGCCCAAAAACAGTCTGGAGGTAATTCAGAAGCTGAGTTGCAGGCATGTTAATACAACAATCCTGGAGACTTGATACGTTCACATACACTGTTGTAATGCCCATTTCAGAATACATGTTTTACATCACATACTAACTAAAAAATATGAATGAACTTGTCAATAGATTGACCTTTTTTTATGAAAGATTTTGTCTAACAGTTATAACAACAAGCCCAAAGCAAGCCCACTTTTTGGGGACGAAACTGTACAAAATATATGTTGTAACTATGGCTGGACCAATAACGATAAAGATACATATGCCGATAAACCCAAAATCAGTATCGGTTACAATCAACCATGATCCAATCAAATCATTTCGTCAACCCAAATGATTTAATCATAATGGAAATTACCTTACCGCACTTGGTTATCTTGCGGGACATGTTTTCACAAACAAAGAATTTTATTTTTGTAACCGAAAAACTATTTTCTTAATATTATTTTTGTCTTTTAATAAAAGGCGGTTTGAAATTAAATGGAAACTGATATGGCTGGTTTTGGTGATGCTACATATTTAGCATACCTGGTAAAATTTGTAAAATAGAATGTAATTAAACTTATTATACTGGTATCTGCTTTTGAGGTAGTCAAAATTCATTTGTAAAAAAAAGTTTTACAGCTACAATTTTCCGTTTCGTACATTTTTTATCATGTAGGCGTCAACTGTATATTGATCTATCGCCCCCACATCGTATATCAATATTTCGTTCGCAGCATGACACAATTCATATATTGATTAGTTGCAAAGGTCAAATGTTTACCTTTTTATGTACGAATCTGATTTGAATGAGCCAAATCGCTATGGCGGTGGTGCTCATTTATGGGAAGTATCATAACTATGTGTATTTTATTTATAAATGAACATCTCTAACCAAAAATGTTGGCGATGTGACAAAAGTAAATAGTACACACACTTGCTCGTGCTCTCACACGCACACACACACATAAAGCAGATAAATGAAATTTACGTTACTGAAAATGTGCGCAGTATTTATAAACACTTCCGTCTATGCTCATCTTCTGTGTTTTGTGGTTAGGTTCTTGACAAATATGGCATTTGCAACTATTGGGCGACATTGGTGATTGCAGCCAGCTGCTTACGTCACAAAACCGGTTAAGAATGCCAAAAATAGTTACAGTTTTAGATCATGCCCCGGAGTTTGATACAGTTAAGTTTTCACATAAACTGACCAGTCGTAACTGCAATATAAACATTGAGTGGGAGGAAAAGACACGTGCTTAAATACTACTGTCTCGTATACACAGTGATTTTATATTACATTTCTGTATAAGGAATTGTATGTTACTCCTTTGTATTTATTGACATGTTTTTCCACATCTTGGAGACTTTCTGCTCATTTTGAAGTTACTCAGACACAATATAAATAATTACAAATTAAATGATTTGTACCTGCATTATCTGCGGGATCGGCCACAAAGTAGCGGTATTGGTAATATCGGCAAAATGGGGTTTGCACACACCTATAGTTGTAATCAACACAACAAATTAATTTCCAATTAGATTTTTCAATAGTTAAGCCATTACGAGCACTTAATTCTATAATTATCCTAAACAAATATAATTTTATCATGTTTAATTTTAATTTGTTGATCAATCCTCCCGACTTACGGATCGGTGTGAGGTTTTAAGACTTTGGTAATTGTGGGCGCACTTGACAGTTGTGTCATGCATAGTCGGCGTGCCAAGCTTAGCCTAGAAAGCATATTATGGGCTGCCTGTGCATTTGGGCTTTAACTGTTATTTGTGGGCATGTTTTAAAACTTTTTAAAAGCCAGTTATGCTTGGGGTTGAAGGAATTTTGATACTTACTTTTTATTTATGGTCATTAAGTATTTGAATTCCCTTTTACTTAACATTTTAATGATAGTGTCAGTGTTTTAATTAGAATTTGTTTAGACACCTTTGAGAGACCTTAAGCAGGTGCGTGTCTACAGTTCACCTTTAATATTCTTTTAATTGTATTGCCTCTCGGCCTTTGATAGGCCTTAAGCAGGTGCGCCAATCTGCAACTGTTTGTTATTGTTTTCCACGCAGAGAAATTTTAATCTGTTTGAAAGTTACATTGAGTTCCAAACGTCAAAATAAATTGAAGGGTACAAATGGTAATACAACCAGATTGAATACTGAGTCAAGTGGGCACTGGTGTCAAAGTGTTAACACAAAGAGTGTTTGGAAGGAGGAAACTTAATTTTGAACTTACCTTTAAGTGTCATTTGCAGGTCACCTATGCATATTGGAAATTTCTTGCTGAGTCATGGTATTTTGTGCAAGACCCTTAATATTGGTACACTGTTAGTTGCAGCTTTGAATTCTTTCCTTATTAATGGTTGTTATATATTGCATTGATGATATTAGGAAAACTTTGTATTTCTCATGTTTGGAATTAATTATCCAGAGCTATTGATCCGGAAGAATTTATAGCAATTTAAATGAGTACATGGTATGTTACGTCTTTTTTGTACACGCTTGAGTTACTTTAAATACGGCACTAGTGCGAGAGCCAAATGATGAAATTATTATATTGTGGCTCTTTGGTAAAAATAAAGTGTCGCACTGACGCGACAAGAATTAGCACCTGAAACTGAAATACTTCATCGCATTAAAATAATTGTAATTGGTGATCCAAATCTTTATGATACCTGTTGATATTTCTTGTTATAAACTGGTAATAAAACTGTGAAATATTTTAACTGAACTTGTGAAAGTTATTTTGTTGGAGACCTGGGTACCCCACAATTTTAAAGGTAGAAATATAGCATGCACCATTAACCTTAAAAGTGTCACCACAGTAAAAAGGTGATTTTTTTAAACATTAAAATCACAAACTGTCAAATGCTCCATCATCCTTTACTGAGACTTCCTCTGTTATATTTCAGCTCCTATTGATTATCCAAGAAAATGTGATTGCACTCCAGGTCTTGGATATATCTGTGAGCACTTAGGATCTAGTATAAATATATGCATATTATGAAGAAAAAAATTGGACATGAACCATCACAGAGACTGGAAATTGACCAGCAAAGATCCCCAAGTTCAACATGGAAGACCTGCGAAGCAAAGCAACTTACATTCACTTTGAGGATTACCTACACCTCAAGATTTGGGTACACATTGAACATCACAATCACAACTAGTGGTGTGCAGGATCCCGAACTTCAAGAAAAATTTATGTTCACGTTTGAAGGTTGTTCCAACTAAATTACAAGTCGGATTTCGTACAATAAGCTTTATATCGACTCTTACATACACGATTATGATATTATGACCCAAATTTTGTTGAGAAAATTAATTTTTTTCTGCTTATTCACATATTTCAAAGTTTGTTGCATAAGCTAAAATAATTTTTGTAGGTCATTTATTATGTAACGTTAAAACGTGTCTATTGCAAAAATTAAGTAAAACTTGTTGTAAACTTGCACTATTATGAAGTTACGGTGAACTGTGCACTGGATTTGTCTTATATGTGAATGACATCAATACGTTGCAAGTATCAATTGCTGGTTGATGTGGTACGCGATTTTTGATAAACATAACCTAAACATTCATGTAAAATTAAGCTAGTGCACAGTGAATGTTTAATTTGACTCCAAATGTTTAACTATTTACACGAGATCTAAAATGGTGTTTTTTAATATGGGTGTGGTTAAAACTATTCGTAACACGCCAACAAATTGTCTTTGTTTTACTTGTGTGTTGTGCTCACTTGTTATCGCCGAGACGTTGACAAATTCCAAACGTAGCAAATTTTCTATGAGATAAATATAATTAATTTACTTAGCTACTTTTAATTTCATTATTGATAGAGGATTAGCTTTGTTAGCATAAAGATTCTGTATGATGAATTCATAACCTGTCCGATGCAACTTGGATTTGATTGCAGTTGTACTACGTGATTAAAAGTGTAACTGTGTTTACACATGTTAAAACTTCCACTGAAAGTTAATTTGAGTACATTAGTGTCAATGTACACACATTTTACTACCAAAAATGGAACGAATAATGCAAAAGTACCTTAGTAGATGTCATGAAATTAAGAAAATAGCAGCGAACTGAAAACATGAAGGCAATGTTTTCAAACAAATTTAAAGTGAAATTTTTGTTTTTCATGTCTTAAGACCAATTCTTTTTGTTATTTTAATATTATAAGGGACTTTCCTATTAAAATTGAAGCAAGTATTTTATAAAGAAGTGATCCAAACCCAGAGGATTAATTTGTAGTGCCACAACTAAGTGTATAAAAATATAGAATAAGACTTTTCTAGCTCAAATCAAATTTTTAGCACATACAGTCATTATCCTATGTTTATGTTTTGTTTTAATGGAATAAGTCCTGATAGAATGTTATTCACTAGGTCTAAAACCCCACAAACCTCTTTACCTAACTCAAAATATTTTTCACGATTTTTCCCGAATTTCTGCGGGAAATTTAAGTTTACCCCCCGAATTTTCCCCCGTGGCAAAATTTCAGTTCCCGCACTCCACTAATCACAACATAACAAAATTGACAAGTACTGATGAATGACGTCTGCAACAATGAATATGGATGAGAGATACACAAGTGGTGCTATCCAGATTTTTCGAAATCTGGTGGGAAATAAGTTTTGGGAGCTGGAGGAAGTTCCAAACAGAGCTCCTGATACCCCCAATGAAATGCAAAGTGAAGATATATATCAAACAACCCAAAAGAGGATATCTGATGGTCACTAATCAATGACTGTCATTAAAGAAACAGGATCTTGACTGGTTAAAATGCCTGGAATGTTAGTTTCGTCTCCAGCCAGAGCTCAATGTTTTATGATGATTTCACTAAAATCTTCTTGTGATAACACAGTACAGCCTTTGTGTGTGACTAAAGTCATTCCCAAAACCTTGTTATCTTTATTTACAAGTGCAAATGCTGTTATTTTTTTCATTATTTGCTCACGCCTAACTAATCTGCAAAAAGTATGTTTCCATAGCAGATAATTAATGGATCAAATGTCTGGGCCTAAAACATAATTAATGTGTACAAGAAAACAAAACTAACAATTCTGAAAGAGACAAAATAATTACTGTAAAACCTCGACAAACCTGCCCTGCTATGGGAACTGAGACAAAGCTGGCCTGGCCAGCGTAACATGGAAAATGTGTTCGTCTGACTTTTGTGTGTGTGTCTTTCCACGAGTACCACCCTCCGAGCACTTGTGTATTCTGTCTCCTTTTTATAACGTCTGTAACACAAGTGATAACTGTGGAGTAAATGAAAAGGGCACAAGCTAATTCCCACTTAATACAACCTTTCCTTCATGAGGGATGCCACATAGGTGGGAATGAGATTAGACAAATGCCTGTATATTGGCCCCTCTCTCTCCAAGCCAAACATGTAGACTTTTTTTTTTGTTTTAATTTATCACAGACAAATAAACATTTATGACATGTACTGTTCAAATAATATAAATTTTTTACATTACATACATTTGCTGTGATTTAAACTCTGACTTTGGCCTAGCATATTCTAGTCAGCTCTGTCAAGACTGTGAAAACAGTCAACCGTACCATGTGCTTATATCTTGACGTGCGTCACTTCAACCCCGGTCCTACAAGAGAATTTTGTTTCTGCACTAGGTCAGTCACACTTACGTTGGGGACTCAGTTCCCCTTCTTGCTGGACACCCGCGTCTGCCTTGTAGGCTGTCTGCTGGGTACATAATCCGTTGTAGTCAGACGGGCAATATGTCTCACAACAACACTGGCCCTCTGGGGCAAAATGGACTTACCAGAGCTCGGTGGACTTGCCTTGGCAGATGAAGGAGTAGCGTTGTAGGTTGTGCAGGTGGAGTCCTTGGTTCCACTGGTCTTGGCAGATGTTGGGCTGTGATAGTTCTCCGCAAGGTGCTGACCCAGCTGCAGATGTGGGGGTTGGCCCGCCCGAGCCTAGTGTCGCTCCTGCTGACTAGGGTCCAGACCACCAGATGCACTTCATAACCATTCCTAACTGGGGCAGAGTGAAACGCATAATTTCCGACGGGAGATGCCGGTCCCCCGCGTGAAGGCCAGCTTGGTCCTGCCCCAGAGTAGTGTCGACTCCCGGCGCAACGAGGTTTGCCATACAGACCTGCTTGGTGGCAATGAACTCTGTCTTCTTATCTGCCCTCTGAGCTGAGCAGGCTGTTGAATGGCATAGGCGTATAGCACACTAGATTTCCTGTAAGAGACAAGCAATTGATGATCCCTGACTTAGGCGCGTAAAGCAGATAATGGCTGGCAGTGCGCTCCCTGACTTCTAACAGTGCAAACACCTGGAGTTGTGTGTTGTAAACCACCTTCCTGCCACTGCCAGGTGTTGTCTTCACAAATGTAGGGCCTCCAATCCCGAGCAGATACCCCTGCCAGAACCTGAGCTAGGCGTTCCAGTCAGCAACACCACTCAGGGTGGCTGTCCTGCCTCTGTGCAGTGTGTCTTAGTGGTGGAGGCTCTACCTTTCTGTGCACAGAGATGTACAGAATGTGTGGCCATCGAAAGATGAGGTGTGTGTATCGAAAGGCAAGCCCTTGAAAGGGGTCTGACACCATACTCTATATTAAAAGTACTCAGTCGCTTGCCTCTTGGCGGTCGAATAGTGGTGGTAGATAGACTATATTACTATAACCAAGAACTCTTGGATATGTTTAAGACTAAGTAATTATTAAAGCAATAAACACTTAGGTGACTCGTATGTGCTACCAATAGGTATGTGCTGCCGAAGTAATTAACCTACACATATGAAGGGTGAACGTGACCTGCCCCTAGACTACTTAGATACAAGAGTAAAATAAACTGATCGTCGCAACTACTACTATCGGGGTTTGCCTAGAAGGAGGCCATAACTTTAACAAGGGAGACACTACCAGCAAGTAGTGGCGGCTGAAGACCCAGGAGGTGTCGACAACTGAAGTGTTAAGTCGTCATTTGTCATCTTCTGGTAAAAGCGATTACCATGTGTTGAAGTCACTGGCAGGTGGTGGCAACAGCCACAGGAGAACTGGAAGTTCTTGGAGAGGACTGTGAGGGCCTATGGTCAGTAGAGCCCCAACACAAGTGTTGAGGCGAGCTACTGGAGACAATAACTCCCGACTGCAGCCGCGCACGACCTTATATGCAGTTCTTCTGAAGTGTGCGGCAAGCCCGGAATGGAGGGTGAGACATGCCCCTGTGACGTCTGCCTGGAGTGCGCAGAGTGGGAAAACTACCCTTGAGTGCTCAGGATAAGATCTCAGGCTCTCTGTCATCTTCGGTGGTGTGGCGACACTGTCTGCTGGGTGCGTCTGGGAAACTGATGTGTTGCGCGGCCGCATCAAATAACTTTCGTTTTGCATGAATCCAAAGTGAACTTGAGTTGAAACCATTCTCTGCGCATTCGTAAAACATTGTGCTTGGTTTTCTACTTCACTGGTTTAAATACTCTTAGTAGAGAGAGAAAGGCAGGTCAGGAACAGTACAGGAAACCAAGTATCATCCGTGTTTCTGGCGAAAACACATCCTACTAGACATCTTTGGTGTTGTTTCCTGTAGTTGGTAGAAGCACGTGGGATGAGCTGTAGTTGTTTATAGTATATAGGTATAAGTGGCACACGTCAATCTTGTACCATCCGTTCGCTCTGCGTGTGGATATGTCAGGAGTCTTCCCTTACGAACAGAGCATGGATTAAAATCACAATGATATTTTCAAAGGAACAAAGTTAACCCTTGTTAGCATGTCAACAAATGTTGCTTCCATCTGAAAAGATAACATAATCCACAAGATTGTGACCATTATAATATGAAATACCAAGACCAAAGTATGACTGACAGCACGAGGACACACCAAGAAAGTTAGAGCATACTGTAATGATGGGCACTAGCGAAAACCTACCTTTAAACCAGTATACTCACTGCACATCAAAGATAGACACCACAGAATTCAGGGTTAGCATAAACCTACCTTTAAACCAGCATACTCGCTGAACACACCAAAGGTAGACACCTCAGAATTCAGGGCAATTTGCAAACACCAACACTAATACAACGCTAGCCCCGAGGACACATCAACACGGATCTACGGGAACAAAACAAGCTCAGCAGTTTCACTACGAAGCGGAAGATAAACCAGGATGAGTTTATAATACAGAATCATTAATAAAAGTATATTGCACCCGGAAAAGCTGTCTGTTTGTAGCCACTCACTGAGACGCGATGATGCTGCCCTGGACGTGGTGCCATTGTGCACGACCGTCGTTTCCATAATGACGACCAGTCTATGGCAACGACTCAACAGAAGGCTAACAAGCTGGACATTTAAACTAAATAAATGTATGCCACTAATTTAATGTAATAACCCTCCGTGCGTTACAGTAAATGTAATTGTATTATAATGTTTTTAATCAGCTATAACTCTAAATATAACCCTTTTATACTCTATCTTGTACATAATGATTAACTAACTCCCAGTCTAAAATACTAAATGTATGGTTTGTAAATATAAATACCTATAACAAACAATAACAATGGTGGAGGCCATGGTTTCTCCCATCATTCAATAGCCAAGCTTGTAAATTTGTAAATTCCAGCACTCTCCTTTGTAGCTTTTATACTAACCACAAGCTTAATTCTAATAACTTGGTGAATCTTGCAAGCTAAAAATTAAAAAGCCACCTCACCCCAATATCCCCTTACGCCCACGTTAAATAAAATAATGCAGTTCTAAAGCCAATTAAAAAGAATTAATAATACATAGTGTTTCGCATTGTGCAAAAGGTTTAAGTCATTAAAATAACTTAAAATTTCAAAAGAAACATGGTAACTTAACGGAATACAGTAAAGCCTCTGAATGAAATGGACACATTAGGAAGTGTAAATATACAAGACACTATTTTATTTTGCTAATTTAAATAACATTAACCTCAGGGTAATAACATATTGATTTTAATAAGGCAATTAATGTGTAGAATGAAGTGATGAGTGTGTAAACAGAAGTAATAATAATAATAATAATAATAATAATAATAATAATAACAATAATATAAAACTTAATAAATCAAAAGTTGTAAACAACTAATAATACAAGCAAATATCTTCGTAAAGTTATCAATAGCTTGAAATATTTAAGAAGGGTATATAATATATAAAATACATTAGTGAAATGCATAAGATTTCTACAGACTATCACATGTCACATGGTAAGTTCACTAACGGCCATAGACAGGCATGCAACACACGACAATGTGGTGACGCCGCTGTTAAGTGTGTACTGTGTAAATCAGCACTGACCTTGCAAAGCAGGCAACTCTGAATGTGAATAGAGCGCACAGGCTTTAGCCCCATGTCCCAGCAAATTAGTTCATCAGCACCCATATTTCCCTTGCAGTCATGATACATTTTTGCAATCCATTTTCATTATACGTAAATAGAGCATAACCAGAAAGGAAGCGACGAGGTCTAGACAAAACTGTTATTCAGGAACTAGCCAATCCTATGGTTCAATTCCACATGAGATGCGAATCTCTGACCCTCAGGGGTGCAACGATTCTCAGGAGTGAATTGTGTGGAACGCGAAGAGTTGTAATGGACTGGAAAAGTGTATGAAACGCCCACTCCACCTGCACTGCCTATATGCAGACCAACTCACATATATACAGTAGAACGAAATCTCTTACACAGGAGGTCTCCCATTTGATTCTCACGAGTGTCGCGGGACTTGGGCTTCTGGTGGAGTTGTGACCCAACCCGACTGGCCTCCTGTCTCGTTTAGCGCCACTGACCTGAAGGGGATTTCAGGCAGTAGGAGCACAGAGAAATTGAGGCGTGACTTTAACTGTGGGTTATCTATGCAACACAATTACAGTGCTTTGCAGTGTGCCACAAGAGCACTGCTTGGGGTAGGATCTTGATAGCCAAAAATTTTCTGTGTCCCGATAAGGTTCAATGTCAAAGATAATTGCGACATATATATAAAAATCTGCAAAACCTTAGAACATTAAAATATTCTACTTGTGTTTTTAGGGGAAACAAGAATCGTTATTACTCTATGGAAAATGTCAGCACCATAGAGAAAGTTATCAAGTATACAGAGAATGTAATAAATAAAAATAAGTGAGCACATAGTAAGTGAAAGGTAGTATTTAATAACCAATTAAGTAAATATGAAGTAATGTACAAAAGTTATCAATATTGTTTGCTAACAAGGACTAAGGATCATTGTGGTGAATAAAATTAATTCATTGCAGTGCACACAGAAGGCAATAATACAATATTAAGAACTTATTATAAATACTGTAGTGCAAATTTTAAAATGAATACTATACTGTCCTCAAGGAAAGTAAACTAATTCAAGTAAAAGTGTAATATCTCTAAAAATTGGAGGGTTTATATAGAAATTAATAAGAATTTGAAGTGTGCAATAAGAAGGCAGGGCAATGGAAATTAATGACTTATTTACAAAAAATATTAAAAATTACAAAAGCACATGAACTAATACATGTCTTGTGAGTTTCAGCATGGTCAGTAAGAGAGTGAAGACCACCAATGCTGAAGAATAGCTGCAAACATGAGCATGCAGTGGAAGTCACATGGGCGTGCTCCATGTTGCAGAGATGGAGACCTTGCGAACGAACGACATGCGGTAATATTTTCTGCAGCATAAAAGGTACCGTCACAATTTGTAGCTTACAAACATACAGAAACACAAACACACTGACGGCAGACATTTCACAAATACACACACTCAACTCCACAAGCAGCATTTTGTGTCGCCAGTATGTTGCCATAATTCACTGTCTTATTTTTCACTAAACAAAATTTGAAAAATGCAGACACACCTAAAAATTAAGCTCAAATATATAAAAATAATTGAATGCATTAATGAAATTAATTTTAAATAATTTAGGTAAAAATTAGAATGCATAGAATACAAAAGATTTTTTCATTGTGAAGTAAAAAGCATATCAGTTTTAGCAGTTATTGAATAAACAAAAAAAGGTACATTAAAGTGTGATATACAACGAAAATATTTTATATTGATGTAATTTTCTTGAATTTAATAAAAAGTAGAATTACAGCTGGGGGCCCGAAACCCAAACCAATTAACTTAAGATTTATATAATACTAACAAGTAACTTGCCAAGGTGAGTGTCATTACTTTATAAGATTTTCAAATTTTATGTTCTACAAATAGAAAAAACAGGTGAACAAATGCCAAATTTTCTAATTTAACATTGAATAGGTGTCAAGGAAATTTAAGTATAAATAAGATTGTTTACAAAGAAAAAATTGTGATTCCTCAATGTAATTAATAGAAAGTTATTATAAGCTTCCTTAAATCCCATCCAAAGAAGTTTAAAGGGTCGGAGGCTTTGCGAAGCACGTGCAACTATATAAAGAATTTTTTTACATAAACTAAATACACGTTCCCAATTGAACCTATCCAAACTTTGTAAGTATAGTTATCTGCCACTACAGTGATAAGAATGCCTAGAATTAAGTATTGTCTTATAAATGTATTTTACATAATGGTTATTAAAATGCCATCTTTTTCAGCCAAAAACTACAGACTTGTGAAATATTTTGTATTATACATTAACTGTATTAAATCCTTCAAATAAAATAACATGTAAACGTTGTTCGAAAACTTGTAATGGAGGGATCATTTTGTAAAAACAAAATGCTCTGTAATTGTTTTAACGTAGACAAATATGTGTAAATATGCATTTTACAATAACAAATAAAAAATGTACACGTTTCAATTCCACTTAAATGCGATTCAAAAGAATGACACCATTTTATTTTGCCAGAAATTTAAATGTTAAATAAACCTCTAGAGAGGCTGTGCTTCTGGTCCCACACCGCGTGGCTGCCACGAATGCGAAGGAAGAGCGCACAACACAGCAACCATGTTCATGACCAAGCAAACTACTCACAACCCTATATGACTGCAATAATATAAGCCCGCTTGTTCCAAACACACACATTCAGTAGAGAAGACAAGTGCAGCTCCTTCACCTTGTTTCCCTTCTTACACACCTAACCATGCTTCTTACCATACCAAAGAGGGCATTAACCCAATTACTCACTGTCGAAGATAAGAAACTAAGACATTCACACAAGTGTCCGCAGTTGGAGACGTGGATGAGGACAGCCACTTATCAAATGTTGGGAAGGATGTTATGATGGGCACTAGTATGCCCAATATACCAACATACTCGAATGCACTCTAGGTAGACATCAAAATATTCAGGACAATTTGCACACACCAGCGGCAAGAGAATGCCAATACAATGCTAGCCCTGAGGACACTTCAACACGGGCCTAAGGGAACAAAACAAGCTCTCAGCAGTTTCGCCACAAGGCAGAAGAGAGACCAGGAGAAATTTATAATACAGAGTAGGTAATAAAAGTATATCACAACCTGAAAAGTTGTCTGGCTGCAGCCAGCCGCCGAGACGAGATAATGCTGCCCTGGACACAGCGCCATCATGCATGACCGCAGTTTCCGCAGTGACAACCCGCATACGACGACAACTCATCAGAAGGTGAGCAAGCACACATAGACATTAATTCTAAATAAATGTGTGGCACTAATCTAACATAATATCCCTCGGCGTGTTACAGTAAATGTAATTGTATTATAATGTTTTAAACCAGATATAACATTTTATACTCTGTATTATTTGTGTTATGATTAGGGTTGCCAGAATTTGAAACTGAAAATAAGGGAAATTGGCAAATTTCAGTTGTGGAAATAAGGAAGATTGACTTAAAATAAGGGACACTTCAAAAACTGTTTAATGACAGTAGATACATCAATCTTTCTTGACTCTGACCATTTAAAGTTCATTACAGAAAACACTCTCTCAGTATGTACATTCGAACCTGGAATGCTCACATTAAAACACAACTACTTTTCTTCACGTGGAATGGAAAACTCTCTTTTACAAAGACAGCAATACACCTTGTGTTATTTGTTTTCACTGGTCGCAACCAGGTGCACGATTCTTCCCGTTTTGTTAAATACACTCACATGTATCGTGCCTTTTTCTTCTTTTCACTCCCTTCCATTCTGAACAATTAAGAGAAACTATAAAATCACGTGCACCTACAATCTTACACACAAAACTAAAAGCAAAACTTTCTAATCACGGAAATACATTCAAACAACAACAAAGAAATTCAATCTCAACCAGAAACACACTTCTTATTATCGATTAATGTCCAATGGACATTGTCCATAGATGACAGAGTAACTGTTATTATTCCTACAACACCTCCGATTAAAATTTCACAACAGAAATTAAAATTTAAAAAAATTTAAATAATTACACGATATTATCATACAAATAAGGAGACGGGGGATTTGGCAAAAACAAGACCAAATTACGGGAGAATCTGGGAAATACGGGAGATCTGGCAACCCTAGTTATGATTAACTAACTCCCAGTCTAAAATACTAAATTTATGGTTTGCAAATATAAATATAACAAACCATAACAATATACAACAGTCAACATCTCACAAAAAATTCAGTACATCATTTACAAATATGATCCATGCACCAGGAACCCCCACCCTCCTCCGATGTACTAATGGCAAAGTGTAACTAGCATAAACGACAACGCCACCATACTCAATAAGGCATTCCCAACCATCAGGTTACAAACAGAGCAGACTTCACTGAATAACACTGTTAACAACAAATTAACTTGCTATCATGACCACTTTTTAGTTTAAATAATATTTACACACCAGAAAAATTTTCATCTTCATTTAGCAGCAAGTTGGGCTTCAAAGTTGCACATGAAATTCTCACAACTACATAACAGTCTGACATATGGCTTAAATACTTGCAAACAACTGTTCCAGAATACATGGGTACGTGACAAAGTCTGTCACATTTACTAATAAATTCCCTCGTACACTTTCTACGACATACCTGTCCGAGTCTTTGTGACGTTTCCGAGCAATGTCGTGCTTGCGGATGAGCCCGAAGAGATATGCATTCTGCTCGTCATGCGAGTTGAGGGAGTAGTAGCCATCAAAAAGTTTGTGCCGCTGCTCCTCTGACACAACAGTGTAACACCTCCGCCGACACCTGCAATCCTCCCCAATCTTACGCTCCTGCACTAAATCACCTTTGCTGTTGATGTATGACTTGCCTGCTACACGTAGCCTCTTCCTCTTCTCTCGCTTCCACTCTGCACACAGAAAAAAAAAAAATTTCTAAAAATGAGGGAGTGCATTCTTGCTACAACCTTAACAGAAAATATGTAGCTTACACCTTTAATTGGTTCTCTACAAAAAGGTGCATTGCATCTAAAAATTCAAGTACAGTAACAATAAGGTTTTGGAGTTTGTTACCGAGAAGTTGTGATAATGTCCATTAAAAGAAATAAAAATGTTATGCAAGCAAAACAGAAAATAGCATGGAATTATGCTAAAACATAAAATTTAAACTGCAACCAAGCAACAGACATTTTACCTATGTTGCCAGGTTCATCATGAAAAAACTAGTTGAAAACAGTATATGTCATATCATTTTAAAAAATTTTCACATGTAGCACACACACTTGAAGTTGAAACTAAAATAATAATTTGTTACAAATATTACATGATGGTGCACTCAGTGCCTGTTCACGGGAACAGCTTGGTTAACAAACTGTACTTATCTTAAATTTTCTAATATAAACTTTATTTCTATAACTAAACTTTATTTTACAGTAAATTATTAATTACCACAACAAAATTATCAAGACAGATTTGTGATATTTTCCTAAACCCCACAATTTAAAGAATTCATGTAACACTTCTTTATTATTATATTCCAATCTAGCCTGTTGTTATTACACACAAATGAGCAACTGTTTTCAAAACTGTTTCATTAATTGTGATAAAATAGTTTTGTAAATTTTATGGAATTAAGGCTTGTTTGTATTTCAGAACTTTCCATAAAGAAATCTTACTTACGAGTACTTTTATACATTATCACCACCAAAATAGTTTCATTTACTTAGGGCCTACTTTTATTTACAAATACAATTTTGGGATTTTAGTGTTTATTTTTTTATAATTGGTGGAAACTAAAGGTTGTTCATGATAAAGTGATACCATATAGCAAAAGTTTTACAAACAATATAAAGTAAAATAAATTGAACACTACCATGTGACATTCAGCTGGTGTTTATATCAGCAGACTAATATGTTTACTGCAGACTCAATAAATAAGCAACTAAAATAGTAATACTGTTATCAGACAAATAAACACATGTAAATTTCAGTAAATAATATTGGTTTGTGAATATTGATTGCAATGTTAATGATTATTTTTCTGTTTACATATATATTTATGCCTTTAGTTATAGCCAAACCTTTCGGAGTAATGAGAAAGTACACGGGAACCCTGCTGGATGATGCCACTGGTCAGCTGGTTTTCTCAAGGATCTCCAGTTTCTACAGCTCTTGCATCCTGGTGATGCCCCATACTCACCTCACTTCACCCTTATCAGCTGTCAAGACCTCAATGTAATAAGAGCCACCCCATTCACTCCACTTTTTTCCAGTTACCAAAACCAAGTAAATAACGTTTTGAACTTTCACCTTTGAAACTATTATGAATATAATGGGTTTAATTTACAAAGGTCGTTTTTTTGGCAGACAGAATCACCAACTTTGTAATAGTGTTACAACAAATAACTCTATTCGCAGTGCCTGTGATCAGCTGGTTTGTAATATGTTTGTGAATGTGTTCATGATGATGGCAACACCTGCTAAAAATAATGTGCACACAAGAAATCTGCCAATTAAAGAATCCCATAAAAAGTTGGTTATTAAAATGCAAAAGTTATATTTTGTGAGGTAAAAATACAAATAATGTTATCTTTCAAAATTGCTTAACAATTTTGAAGTTATATGCTTCTGCTTAATTTAGGTCTGCTACATAATAGAGTTTGCAGAAGAAATGTATGGACGCCTCTTAACATTGGGGTCTGGAGAGCAGATGACAGTAAAACGAGGTGAGCATGAAGCAGCGGCAGAACGCAATGGCAGGGGAAACAGGAGGTCCTCAAAAAAAAACCTGCCAACCAGCTGCATTTTCCGGCACAATTCTCTTATACAAAAGTCCTAGAGCTACCCCACTGGGAATCGAACCTCCTGGTTGCCTTCTGCATAGACCTAATATTAAAATATTTGTGGAATAAAACCAATATTATGGTAATTTAACCCAGACAGGCCTAATCCTATCCTCAGTTTATAGGACTAACTTTGAACTACTGAGATACTAAAATAAAATAATTAATTAATATCTATATGGAAATAAATTGTTCTTCAAATGTACCAAAATAAGACTCAACTTTTTGAGAGATATGTGTTTGAAGTAAAAGATTGAAATTGTATGACAGCATTGGTCTAAATCAGTGATAACTGAAAGTGCAGTACAGTATTCCTAGGAATAAGAATTCTTGACTATAATATTTACAGGTTTTAAATTCACTGGCTAATGCTGTACGTTGTTCTGAAATGCCAATAACATTAATGAAGACCATGAAAATTAATGTGAAATCACGTTAAAAATAATAAGAGAGCCTAAATTCCACAAGAAACCAAAGTCACAAAAAAAATTAATCCCTTTCACAAGTAAACATTTTTCTGTAATTCATGGTGACCAGCCAACACGTTCTCATAGTAAGGTTAATATGACTAAACCAAACCATTTTAATAGTTTACAAAGAAGTTTTAAAAATGTTATGTTTTCAAAGAGTGATAATTTAATAAATATAATAGTGCACACTGGAATAATACTTTGCCTGGTAATATTATATATGGTAATTATTTAAAGTAACGTGAAAAAAATCCTGCTTTTTGTAGGATAGTCCTTTTTTTTTTTTTATTACTGTTCTGCATGAGACGTAACAAAAAATAATCATGAAATGCAATTCTTTAGCCCAATATCCTGCAAAAAAATGTCTTGCTTTATACACAAAAAAATTACCTTAATTTTATGTGTTTTTAGTGGTAACACTGGCATAAATTTGACTTTTTCTAAACACAAATAATAACCATATTGATATACAAAAATTTATAAGAATAAGTATGTATTTTAAGTATAACTTATGTAATATAATGCAATTACAGGATCTATACAATTTTGTTTATAATTTTTATGTTACAGCATTTTAAATTTGGTTCAGAAAGAAGCTAGACATGTTACAGCTTTTGCTATATTAAAATGTTTATACTGTATTTATAAAGTTAAATATATCACCATGCAATACCAGGAAATTATGTTCAATTGGTTACTGGAAATGAATCTTTGAAGAGATCCCTCAGACTTCTGGAATTTTAAGGTTTTGGAGTATGTTGGAGACTCCAATGCCACAGGTATAAAAGATGTTACTATACCAGGATTGACGCCTTCGTAATACTTCCATTCTTTTTCCAGCCTGAAGTCAACTGTCTGATCGCTCCAGCATCAAGTTTTGGTTTATTCTTATAAAACTTTGGCAAAGGCACTTTATTTTATTACGCATGTTACGATTCTTCTTACTTCCTTTTGAACTTAAGATAACTTACTTGTGCTTTAATTATTAGTTTGAAACGAATAAACAAAGTCGCTTTGTTGCTTGCTTGCAGGCAAATAGGTACAGGCCAATGGCAGTATTTTTTTCCTATTGGCTTGTGCAGGTAAACAAATACAGTAAGACTTAACCTAGAACAAAGCCATAAATAAAGAAACCTTTCAAGTTTTCATCTGCCTTTCTAATATTTAACGGAGAATAAGTATTTGTGATTGTTTTGTTTTACATTTTGTCTACATTTGTTCCCACAGGCCCAGCTTGAATATGTAACGACTTTTATATACATACTAATTTAGGCCTATAATTAATATCAAAACATTTTACCCAATGGCTTCCGGAAATATTTTCCACATCATCAGGAACAGACATAATTTAAACACACTAGCAGATATTGAAACATAGCAGATGATATTGCAGCATTTTTTTAAAGAAATAAATCGATGTAAACATTGCGGGTTAGTTGTTGAAGAATGAATCGCTTGTAATCACTGTAACAGATGGTTTCACTATCCTTGTGCCAGAGTTAATGCCAATTTTGTTCCTGAGGATGACTGGAAATGTTTTCATTGTCATATTGAGGGGAAGCTGGATGAAGCAAAACAGCTTGCTGTTGTGCTTCAGGAACAAGTAGAACAGAAAGAGAGAGAACTAGAAAGAATGAAAGATGAAATTGAACACTGAAAATCTGAGCACTCAAAAACTGTCAGCAAGCTGACAGCAGTAACAAGGGAGAATAGAGAGTTACTCTGAGACATCTGTTCATCCTCTGAATTGCCAGAGGCCAGGAATGATTACAGAGTTTTTACAAGTAAGTGTGGAAAATCAAAAAAACCAGTGATCCATTCCCACCACTTCTCAGTTCACAGGCCCACGAGGCAACAACACCTTGTAGCAACAGCTTTGCTGTCCTCACAGACCTGCAGGAAGAAGTTGAGTTTATCCCCCTCTCAGCACACAACAACCCAGCAAAGCCTAAGAGGAAAGTTCTAATCCTCGGAAGCAGTTATGCAAGAGGCCTAGGAGAGCGCATCAAAGACAAACTGGGCGAGGGTTATGACATGATCATGTTTTGTAAAACTAATGCAGGCCTTGGCAGTGTGGCAGAAGATGTAAGTAGCTTAAGTAAAGACTTTTGCATGTTAGATAAGGTTGTTTTTGTTGGCGGAATAGGCAACAGCATTGATCAGGACAAAAACTATTCAGTTGGAGCAGACATCCACAATATTGCCAGGGCCACCAGTCACACCAATGTGTTGGTCTGTGAGGCACTGCAACGGCATGACAAGCCTTTCTTACACAGGAAGATGCAGACAGCTAACACTGCCGTGCAGCACTGTGCAAGATATGGCAGACTGAGCCATGTTGGTGTGATTGGTCTAGAGGAAATAACCAGGGCTGACCACACGAGACATGGTCTGCATCTGAGTCGTGCTGGCAAGGGGAAACTTGCTGACCTCAGTGCTAGTAGGATTCTTACATACCATGGTTCTATTCAAAATATCCAGGTAATCCTTGGAAACCATGGAAATTTTTTAGGCTAAAGAAACCCATGCCCATAAGGCCTAATTCGTGTAACAAAGAACTGTTACTTTCACGCTCAATACCAGAAACATTCAATAATTGTGCAAATATTAAAAAATCTACGATAATTTATGAAAATTATTTGTACTTATTCAATCTGAATATTAGAGGTTTAATAAGCAAAATTGATGAGCTTTCTGTGTGCTTGGACAAATTATTCACAGAATGTAATTTGGATGTACAAATATTATGTAACAGCAACACATTTAACTGAATCTTCTGCTAAGCAAATTAAAATTCCTCGTTATTCCCTCTGTTCCACTTATTGTAGAAATAGCATGACTAAGGGTGGTACCTGTATTTTTATCAAAAATAATTTAATGTTTAAAAATTACACACATTTGTTATGCGAAGACAAAGTGTTCGAGTGCAGTTATGTGGAAGTAATAATTGACAAATTTTAAAAAGTATATAGAGCCCCTTTTGCCAACTTTAGTAACTTCTTAAAATTCCTTGAAGCATATCTTAAAGCCATTTACAGAGCCAATCTAGAAATTATTATCTGTGGAGACTAACATTGATTATTTAAAAGAAAGCAACCAAAGAACTGAACTTTATAGTCTACTCAGTACCTTCAACCTTAAATCCGTAGTAAACTTTGCTACCAGAATAGAAGGAACCAGTCAGACAGCAAGTGATAATATTTTCATTGATAGTAATGCAGTTGCAGAGTGCCACTGTCTCCCAATAATAAATGGCTTATCAGATCATGATGCACAAATATTAGTTATGACTTCCATAAAAATGCCCTCCAATAGCATTTCTTATAAGAAAATGCTAAATTTTTCGTTGGAAAATATCTTACAATTCAAAAGTGAGCTCAGCAGGGAGCAATGGTCAACATTGTATGCTTGTACTGAAGCAAATGAAAAACTTAACTCTTTTCATAACCAAGTTTTCCATTGTTTTGAACAATGTTTCCCATCCCGACTGACCCACAGTAATAGAAATCAGGAGAAAAATTTATGGCTCACCAAAGGAATAAAAATTTCCTGCGAAAACAAAAGAAAACTATACAAGGCAGCCAGAACCAGCAGTAACCCTGACACAATGAATCACTACAGGAAATACTGCAAAATTTTTAGTAAGGTCATAAAATCTGCAAAAAAGGATTTTTTCTGTAACCTCATTAAGAATTCTCAAAACAAAATAAAAACTACATGGAATATTGTAAAAAACACACAGGAAAAACAACAGAGCAATGTCCAGTTGTAAACCTAAAAGTAAATGACTATATCCTCAGACCCTAAATTAGTAGCAGATACATTTAATTCATACTACTTAAATGTCGTAGAAAACATGAATAAAAAAGCATTAAACAAGATATAAACCATAGTCCTACACTACAAGGTACAGAATACCCTGCTATATCTTTTACAAACACGACTCCAAAAGAAGTAGAGAAAACAATCAATTCTTTGCAACCAAAATTATCTAGCGGCTATGATGGCATTAGCTGTAGGTTATTAAAGCAATGAGCTTTTGAATTCAGTGTTCTATTAAACCACATTTGTAATGACATCTTCAATACAGGATTGTTTCCAGACAGACTCAAATGGGCTATGGTAACATCATTGTTCAAGAAAGGAGACAAAACCGAAGTAAACAATTATACACCCATCTCACTTCTTACACCCTTTTCTACAGTAATTGAAAAACTAATTTACGGGAGGTTGCTGCAACATTTTGAGGATCACAAAATCTTAGCAAATTTCCCATTTGGCTTTAGGAAAAACACGTCAACAAATGATGCAATTTTCAAACTAACACACAGTATTCTTAATACACTTGATAAAAGATGCAATCTAATGGAATATTTTGCGACCTCACTAAAGCATTTGACTGTGTAAATCCCAATATACTAATAGGAAAATTAAAGTTTTATGGAGTCTCCGGTACACCAAATAAACTAATAATAATAAGCTCATACCTTTCAGACAACAACAAGTGCGGATCAAAGGAAAAAACACTTCATTCTACTCAGAACCAGGAAATATCAAGCATAGGGTCCCACAAGGATCAATATTAGGCCCCCTACTCTTCCTAGTTTATATAAATGACCTTCCATGTGCCTTAACCCCCGAAACTACTCCAATTTTATTTGCAGATGATACTAGCATCTTAGTCTCTAGAGACTCAGTAAATGATTTTACACAAAAAAACAGACAACATTTACAGAGCTAAATGCATGGTTTGCTGTGAACAAATTAAATCTTGACCTAGATAAACATGTCTTACGAATTTCCTCACAAAGAACAGAAAAAACATTAATTAATATGTTAGCAGTAACAGATACAAAATTAATGAAACTGCAGTGATTAAGTTTCTCAAATTAAAAGTAGACAATTTAATTAACTGGAAATCGCACATTGCATATATTTTACCTAAACTAAGTTCAGCATGTTTTGCCCTGCAGTGTGTTGCAGAGGTTTTGAAGAAAAATACAGCAAAAATTGTATATTTTGCATATTTTCATTCTATCATGTGTTGTGGTATAACTTTTTGGGGTAATTCCACTGACAGCAAAAAAGTGTTTCACATGCAAAAGAGAGCTGTAAGAATAATCAACGGCAAAAGAAAGTCAGACTCATGTAGACCTCTTTTCAAGAGCTCACAATTTTTACATTTGCATGTGAGTACATGTTTTCAGTACTTATATTCATGTCCAAAAACAGACATTTATTCCAGAAAAACGAGTCCTTTCATAAGCATGACACTAGAATAAAAAACCACTTACACGTGGCTTCAGTTAAGCTTAAAACCTGTTCTGAAAAGGCCATCCTACCTTGGTAGCCAACTTTTCAATAAGTTACCACAACACATTCAAGAAATTTGCTTCATTAACCAAAAACTCTTAAAAAAAAAACAGCTGAAAGAATTTTTTTCTAAACTAACATTTTACAGTGTAGATGAATATATAAACTACAAAAATTAATAAATTATTGCATAACATATCTTTGTACACATTTCTTGTTCCAGTTTTTCTCGTTTCCTTTTTCTTCTGTTTCAGCAAAACGACAATGCCCTACAGCATGTTGGAGGAGGAATGGCCAAATTATGAGAAAAAGATGTGATGCGTGTACATAAATACATACATACACTCGCAATTAGGCTACCGCCCGGTGGCGAGCTCTCTCAACTCTCCTTCACCCAACCAACTCCTTTTCCACTCCCTTCCTGAATTTACCAACCCCTCTCACAGATACCAATTCCTCCCTCAACATATTCCACTCCCTCACAGACCTCACAAGCATGAACTGCCTACCTCGCTCCATTCTCCTCCACACCCTCTGAAGTTTCTCACTGTTGTTTACTCTTCCCCTAAACACCCCCTTACTTAGCTTGCAGTGTAGCCCTCCCCATTATCCCTCTTCATTCTCCACCCTGTACATCCTGACTACCCGTTCAACTTTCCTCCTGTCCTTCAATGAGCTCCACCCCATTTATTTCATCACTGATGGCTGATAGTTCCCTTCTTCCTCATCATCCTGCCCTTGCCTTCTCCACCTACCCTTCACCCATCTTGCTGCCTTTCTCCGCACCTTTTCCAGTTCTTGCACCTCCACCTCCCATACTGCTGCAGCATATTCTAACATTGGCCGTACCATTGTGCCATACGCCTTCTCCTTCACCTCACAGCTGACTCATTTAAGCACCCTTCCCTGTTTTTTCCACCTGAGGTCTCCCTCCTCTCCCATCCCTGTCTCTTCTGAAGATGGTGAACTCATCCTGCCTACACTCTATGTCCAGTACTTTCTCAGTCAACCAAGTCTCCACAGCTACCACTATATCCGCCCCATATCCTTCAACCTTTCCCCAGGTGCCCTCCAGCTTGTTGTACACACTCGTACAGTTCACCACCATTATCTTTATACTAGTACTCTGCTTTACCATCCTACATTGCTTACCTCCTATCTCCACCCCTGCAGCCTCATCAATGCTATCCTCTCCATTTCTCTCCCCTTCCGTTTCCTTGCTTCTAACCGATTGCTATTTCAACAACTGCTGCTCTGCCCTGACCCTCTCCATGCAGCCAGCTACTTCTCTACCTAGCAGGTCACCTAGAATCCTCTTTCCCTGTTCGATCAGGTGAACCTGGTCCCTTCCTACACTTTCCCAGCCTACCCATTTCCTACTATCTATAAATGTAGCCCCCAAATCCCTACACACCCTCTCATATACCTCAATCGCAGCCATTGCCTTCCTATAGGATACTCCTTTCCTAACCAGCATGCAACTGACTACTGCCCTAGCTCCAGGAAACTTCTCCCGCACTTTCCTCAGCAATCCCCTGAGGTCCCGCTCTACCTCCCTATGAGCCAGGTAATTTCCCCCTACATGAATGAGAACGACCTTTGCCACCCTGCTACCTTTCATCCCACTAACCCTTTCCTCCAAATCCCTGGTATTGCCCCCCCCCTCCCCCCCAAAAGCTGCTTTATATGTTATTTCTTTCCTGATACTCCTCAGCTCCACCCCCTTTACAATAGAGCTGCCTAGAAAAACTACCTCTGGCTCCCTTCCTACAACCTATTCCTGCTTTGTGGCTCTTTCAACCACCTGCCTATCCTTGTCTCCGGCCTCCTGCAGCACCCTTGTTTCCCTCCTCTTTCCCCTATGGCCCTGAACTGTCTACATTGTCCTGCTTGCTGGTCTTTGCTAATCGCACACTTGCAAGCCTCAGCATACTGCTTCCTACCTTCTACCAATGCCTGTTCCCTGCTTTCTGATTCCCATTCCTCTATTCCTGATTGTTTCCTGCCTACTACTATCACCTTATCCCTTGCTACTATTTCTTGCTCCTCTAACCTTATTTGCTGTCTTATGTCTCCTACTGTCTTATCCCTTTCTACTGCCTCCAACTCCTCTATCCTCCTCAATCTTACCACCTCTATCTCTGCCTCCCTCCTCCTCTGCCTTTCCTCCTGCAGTTCCTTCTGTAGCCCTACTTGCATTCTGCATAACTCTTCCTCTCTACTCAGCTTTTCCTCCTGTGGACTGGCTGTGGTACGTGTAGTCTGACAGTTTACAAAGTTTATACATTGGACATAGTAAACACACACACATGTATGTGTGTGTTTACTATGTCCAATGTATAAACTTTGTAAACTGTAATTTGACTTGTCCAATATCTTTGTACAGCTATGTATTGAAAAAAGATCTTATGGATGCAACAAAACAAAAAAAAAAAATTCTGCAGCTACTGTAAGGTGACCACTTTCAGTTACGTCAATAATTGTTTGAACAGTCTCTGCAAAAAAAAAACCTGTATTTTACTCATGAAAGACATTTAAATTTTGCCCTGTATCCCAGTTGCCAAATAGGAGCAAATTGCTACCTCTGAAATAGTCGGCAAACTAATGATTTTTTTTATAAACTTTAAAATCAAATTTCTACTAAACACTCCATACTAAACAGTGAGATGCAAATTAATGAATTTTTTTCAAGTTTTAATTAATTTATTATTATCATTCTAGCTTTCCCTTTATCCCCTCAATGAACCTTTTGTAAAGAAGGATGTAGGCAGTATCAAATGTTTTCACTTCTTTACAATAATTCAAATGAGCAGCATCATAAGGTTATTTTGTTTATCATTAATTAAAGTGTTCATTTCATCTTAATTTTCATGAAATTAAATCATAAATTTTACTTTTTCTTTTATTACTAGGAGAATACTGATTATATTATTTATGTTAAAATGATTGAAGTTTTGTGGAATAATGTTTTGAAAGAGTATCTTAACTATAATGTCCTCCATACCGCATTATAAAATGTCTGTGCATGATGCCCACATAATTTTTTTTGTGTACATACATTTATTGATACTTTCTGTAAATATTTTATTTAACGAACAGTTACTGTATGGAAATACAATAGTTTACCGTTACAGTTTGTCATCCCAACTTGGTGGCAAGTAAAACATTGTCCATAAGAGTTTCATGTGCACAGCTTCGTTATATTAAACTTATTTAAAAAATAAATACATCGGAGGAGTGCCTCAGTTTGACTTCTGTGGTCATGACATCTGTTTTGTTTATGTATGTTTTCACTCGTAAAATTTGCTACATTTTTGGAGAAAAATGTTGAAAGTAAAAGAAAATGTTTATTTAACAGTGAGCTGCAAGGGTTCTTACCTTTTATTAAAAATGACAAACGTGATACAGGGTGTCTCATTTAAAGTTTCCAGAATTTGACAGCTACTGCTGTTAACGTATTTAAAGTGTAATACAGTAGTGTCGTATTTGAAATAATGAATGTCAGCTGACCACCATGTGAAGCGATGGTGGTATCCCTGAATAACACATGTTCATTCTTACATCGGCGAAAAAGAAAATAATATTACGTTATAGTATTCTGTATAAGGTTATTAAATGTGTTTATAGTTTCAAATTTGTTAACTTGCATAACAGAAATAATAAAAAAGGAGGGCTGTTTATCTACACCATCCAACGATTGGACACCGTGTTGTTATTGTGAGATGCAATTTTTGTGTGCGGGCGTATCAGTTTAGTAAGTTCCGAATCAAATTATTGAATGTTGTGTGAATAGTTATATTAAATGCAGCGACTTAAAAATCCTTCATGCAATCGCCAACAACAGCAAGACATTGTACGTGTTGCCAAAGGAGTAGAAGACATGATACTAATGGGAGAACTCGAAAGTTGTTCTGTGCTAGAAACGACCGGGTGATTGCTTGAAATTTCATCAAAAATGGCCACAAAGTAAATGATAAATTATGTATGTGAACATTTGGAGTGTGATGTATTTTAATGGGGAAATACGCTTGTTAGTTCCTTTATAATTAAGGTAAACATGTTAAGTTTGTGTGCTGATTTTTAGCACATGACATTTAAATGTTGTGTGCAGGTTTTTAGCAGACAACATTTAAATGTTCAGCATTCATTTCATTTCTTCGAAAGCATTGACGCTGGCTAACAGAGTGGAATTATACCACTATCCGAGATTTTTTTTTCCAAAAAATTAATTTAATTTAGTCAATACTCAACAAATCACATGCCATTCATACTGCTATACGAATATGCACTCCACAACTTTGACCACACTATATAGACACACTAATCACAGCACATATATTATAATTTACCATTGCCCTTGCTATAATAGCATAGAAACACTCACAATTTCACAAAATTATTAGATTTAACACCTCAAACAATATGAATTGCAACAAAACATGTGTTTAATCACTCTTAAAACCGAAACCTCTGACAGGACCAGTGCACACCAACATCCGCAATTTCGCACGATCCATCTGAAGTCAACCAACATGGACATGCAGTCATGCGTAGTGTTAACATGGCAGGATACGCGCATGCGCAGTGTATTCAAAACAACATGGCGGTATACATCAGGTAAAAAGATAACACCATCTCCGAACGGGGTCTGTATCAACTACGATAACTATTTTTATTCTGCTAGTAATACGTTTTATCCTCTTGTCAATATAGACCATGCAAGCCTTGCATAATTCACCAGAATTACATAATGTCCCGACACTATTCCATACCTCTGTTGTTTATCTGTATAAACCTCAGCACCAAGCTATAAATATACAACGTAAAATGACTTTTACAGATTAAACATTTGTTGTAAACTGTATTCTTCAATGTAAAACAATTAAGTGACCCAATATAAATATATTCTAAATAAATTAAAAGTGTTTTATAGAATAAACACAGCTTTGTTGACAACCCTCTTCCATTTTATTTTTTTTTACAGAAAACTAATAGAAGCCTCTCCAAAATTCCAAGTAATTATGATTACTAATAACCATAATTACTTGGAATTTTGTATCGAGGTATTATTTTTTAGAATTTAAAAAAAAGCAGCTATTCTTAAGAATTACCATGGTATTGTACCAAAAGTAGTTTCCCAACTGCCATTAATAATTGGTTCAAATAAAAAATATGTAGTTGTCAAAGAAGTATGAATCTTAAGATATTTTACTGCTGTTGCTTAAAAAAATAGTTTGTCACTGTCATCAGGAATGGTTCAAACGAAAAAATAATTGTCAAAGTATAAATCTTAACATGTTCTACTGCTGTTTCTTAACTTACTGAAGTTGTGAATACTTTGTTTGTTTATATTTTACACAAGTAGACCTGTTAAGAAAAAACAGCCTTATCTTGATAACAGTATGTGAAGGCAGACTGGGAGAAAATGTCCTAAAATAGAATATATATATATATATATATATATATATATATATATATATATATATATATATATATATATATATATATATATATATATATATATATATATATATATATATATATATATCTCTATCTCTCTCTATCTCTCTCTCTCTCTCTCTATATCTCTCTCTCTATATCTCTCTCTCTCTCTCTCTCTCTCTCTCTCTCTCTCTCTCTCTCTCTCTCTCTCTCTCTCTCAAATTGTCACATTTAATCAGTATTTTATATTATCTGTACAATACAATTTATAGAACTTTAAAGGGACAAAATGTAAATTGCCAAAAATATGAGTTCCACTGCTGGTACTCAATAAAACCAATTCCCAAACTATACATTTAAGAAAGCTACACATACAAGATTTATTTTACTAGGTGTGGACAGCTTCTCACTGGGCGGCAGTCTTATGAACTAGTAAAAAAAAAAAAACAAATTGCTAAACACAAACTGTTACACTGTACAATGTAAATATTTTAACATGACAAAAATTGATGGTATTTAATCTATAAAAAAATAAGGAGAATAAAAACAAGGTAACATAGTAAATAGTAATTATTTTCTTTCCGTTACTTAAAAAAAATTATAATTTACAATGCATTAAGCGTACCATTTGTACGAATTTTGCCTAAATTCCAGGCGCACAAATACGAATAACAAAAACATAACCAATACCATGAGCAATCTTATTATATCACCATCTTTGCACTAATCATATGGTGAATTTAACACTTACACGTTAGAAACATGATCGGCAATACTAATGAACTACTTCAACACTGGAACGCATGACAGCAAATTAAAAATACATTCTGTAAATCTTTTGAACCGCATACATTTTGTGTGCAGAAGGGTCTAAAACGCAAAAATTTTCTTCATGTCAACATACACTTACTGCTTCACTTATTCAAAACTATCGCTTTATTAACATAAATAAGTACCTAGAAATTAATGCTGTACAATATTATTCTACCCACACTTCTAATACACGAAAATAACAGGCTCACGATTATGTATTACATACTAAACAATTACACAAAACGTCAACGAAGCCTTAACCACCGATACATTTACTTCAATATTACGCGTGTTTCTCTTTATATAAAGATAATTTTATATATAAATTGCACCACTTACATACTCTACTCACGTTCGATCAGTATAAATTACTGTCACACGTACCCGAAGGGTTTCTAGTCCGCTTTTTCGTTTCTTTGCCCTGTCCACCTTCGCCTTCTGCCATTCTGCTTCGAGAACGGGGCATTTTCAGCAAACCAGTTTCACTTCTTTTATAAAAACAACAACAAAAAAATTAGGAACAAACCTAGATCGAACACCAGAGTGTGTTCACTACTTCACAACTTCAATTTTTAAAATTATACAAAGCCATTTTCTAACAAACTACTGAGAAGTATTAAAATTTAAAAAGTTAGCAATGCAAATTAGTACTATAAAAAGTGTTCAGGTAAAATATAAAAAAAATTGCTTAATTTAGGGAAAATGCATGGTATAACGATGTAATTCATTTATCTGAAAAGTCAAAACATCTTCATAGAGATTAAGTATTAAGGCAAATAAAAGTTAACATTATCCATGATTTTATTAAAGATATCTTTAAAATTTAGCTGTTTCTGGCTGTACACACCAATGAGTAGGCTTCAAAATTGGTAAAATAATAAAAAAATGACACATCTCGGAGATCACTTAAGAATTCCTTGCTGATAAGAATTAGGAGAAAAAATATGTGTTGTTACGGAAGAAAGGGTTACATCAGAAATCGTCAATTTAAGTTATATCCAGGAAGAGGTAGACATTGGTGTTTGCTACCAAATAAAACCGACTTAGGTCAATAAAACTTGTTATATAGTGTATTGTTTCGGAATAAAATAACGAGGTAAGTATTTTACTTTACGGATGACCGAGTTAACAACTTAACTCGCTTTTCTTTATTTATTATTCATTCTTCTAATACAGAAAAGAGAGACAAGTTGGCCTAACTCACTTTTCAATTAAATATATATTTGCTATTATTCATATCATTAAAGGATAACTCAATTTACACTTAAAATGTTTGCTACTCTTGGGCGCAAGTAAGAAACCTAACATATTAAAAGGGAACACCTAGTCGAACAAACATTAACCTAGAATTAGAATTGTATGTTGAGGTATTCCTGACATCCGTGTATCCCTTGTGCCCATTTGTCCCATCGCAGATGCATCAACCACACAGCAACACTTGACCGATCGTGGGTTAGATCACTGTCTCGATCAGTGCAGGTCGACAAGAACAGCATTTTACTTTTCTTGCTGCCAAACAACTTGTGCCGGCGTGTCATAATATTATACATCCATCACGTGAAGTCACGACCGTTAGATGCAACAGCCATTGGAGGGAACATTGTATAAGCTGCGCCGCTTATCCCTACAGCTTTCCTATGTACGAAATGTCGACAGGCCCCGCGGCCGAATCCATAATGCGACATGACTCCAAGTGGTATCAAAAGACAAGGAATCATATTCCTGGAGCAAGTGTAAAATGGCGGGCGGCTCCTTAAATGAATTGATTAATTAGAGCCTTTCTAATCATTTTTTTGTGGTGATTGTACCACAATAAACTAGGGAAACGACCCGCTCCAGCATAGAGAGTTGGTAACATCTGATTGAAGACAGAGCATAGTTCCGCCGCTAATGATGAAATCCGTGTGTCGTCATATCCCTACACATTCCTGTAATTATCACCATTACGACACATGCCGATATTAATATATTATAATAGTGTACATATAATCATCTATTGAGTATCAGCCACCTGAGGCATCATTTCATTTAATATCACCCTTCATGTGCGGCGATATACTCGTAACGTCACATTCTTAGCCATATCTCGGGTTCCGCCATTCACGGGTATGTCACCATCATGTTTTAGTTCAGTATTCATACTTATGTACAATGTCAATTACATTAACCATTTTAATTTTGAAGTTCCGTTTTTTTCATTTTTTCATTTTGGTGACAGATTCGCCGGATGTTCGGCGAAACCGATGTCATGAAGTTAGTCAGACTTCAGCAATCCAGAAAATTGGCTGGGTAGGTGGTAAGATATGTGTTACCCCCCTTGGCACTTCAATTTAAGCTGTAACATTCCATTGCATTAGTTAATGTTATTCCAGAAACATTTGATAACTTTATTTAGCAAAGCGGAGGCCTTCCTGCATCCTAAGGAAGCATACCACGACTTCACGTGTGAGACGTACTTTTAATTAACTATATCTTAAGGCCTATTCCTTGTTTCAGCAGTAGCGACCCCGTTTTAACTCTCCTGAGTTTATCTGGTACTGCGCCCTCATATCAGCATCATTTTAAAGTGTATTTCAGTGTATATGTATTGCATTGATGGGGAGTGTCTCCCACAAGCAGAGTAATCTCAGTGATAATATAGGCATGTGAAGTGGCCGACAGATTCGCCCAAAAGAAAATATTTTATAATCAACATAATTTAACTCTTTTTCATATTGAATGTGTATCCAAAGTAGCCGCAGTCCATCGATAGTACGACAACATTCAACATTGTTTGCTCACCGAATGTAGCGCCAGGCACATCATCAATAACTGTTCTCCACCTGCTCCCAGGTGGGACATGAACACATAATAGCACCTCTGAAGGTGCAGCACGTTACTCTGATGATTATTGGAGTATTTATTTACTACATTATTGGGAATGCTTTATGAATGTTAAATGTACCACTTCCATAATTAGTAGTTACGGAAATATAAACAATATGGAATGTTTTGGAGAACTTTATGTTATTAGACAGTGGATCATACTATAACGATATTTTGTATTACAGATGGAGTGTGCATTAGTTCAACTGCAGACACAAGTAATCCTGCTCCAAGTACATCTCGAAAGAAATGCATTGGTACAGCAGAAGCAAGTAATTCAGCCTATAGTTCATCAAGCAGGTTTTATACTGCAACAGTAGAAAGAAATGATGTAACTCTAAGTGACCTGGAAGGTAGATATGCAGACTTACCCTCTCCTAATGACTTTTTAAACAACACTTCTTTTTGCAAGAGAGTAGCATTCTTATCTGGCTTTATAATCTACGAAGGAAAGAAAGCAAAAAGAAAAAAAAACAAGGAAGCAATAAAGAAATAACAGTTACTCACAAGTATCATATTAATGTTCGAGGAAAAAAATTCGAAGTTTGCGAAGGCTGCTTCAAGAAAATGTTTGCAGAAAAAAATTCATTCATTCACACAAGTCAAGACAAAAGGGGCAAAAGTGAGCCAAAAAATAAACTCTGGGAAGTTGTAGTACAGCAAGTTAAGAAACACAAAAGTTCATATCCAGCATATGAATCACATTATAGTAGAAGGGACACATCCAAAAAGTACCTTTCATTTGAATTGAATCTCACTATCATGTACGACATTGATGTGAGCCAATCTCCCGGCCCTTAAACTGCTTGCCCGCCATCATCAACATTTGCAACTCGGAGGCGCACTCTAACACCCAGGGTAGTGCGAAGTTGAACAGCACAACACAAGAGCAAGACAGAACAGTGTATTGGAGTGCAAGTATCTGTTTCAGGTACACCACAAGGAAGGGGTGAATAGTGAGCATGCGTTTACGTGTGCTCGGAGCACGAATACAGGAAGTAGTATTCCGTATTATTATTATTTCCAAGTATTACTTTAAAAGGGCTGTAGTAGAGATAAACTGTTATGACTGCAAGGTAGGATGCCAGTAATAAACTCTCAAAAGCAATAGAGTTCTTTCAGATATTTTGCAGGTGTTTTTGTCAGTGTTTTCAATCATGTGTTATCACCTACAACTCAACTCACATATTATTACAAAGTGTTATGCTTGTTGGTATGTTACATGTTTTTATGCAAGTTAATGCAAGTGTGAATTATGTTAGCATAACTTTTAACATGCAAAGTACAAGGAAGTAGTCTCACGTTGCACGCCCTGGTGGTAACCCCGGCGAGCATGCCATTTGGAAAAGTTAGTAGTCTCCAAGAGCTTAGAGAGGTCGGTCGCATAACATTCGGTTACGCACCTGGGCAGCATGACTGTTAGTACCAATCATTTTTCACTGCAATAGCTTAATTATCTTAAAAACCTGTTTTTGTTAGCTTCCTGGGACACCACCTCTCATTTTCCCCATTCCTTGCATCGCCTGGGGAAGCATAATTACTCATCTAAAATAATGCATGGGCTTTGCACTATTTATGCACAAAGTTATAACTGACAACCGGTACTTCTGCAGCATTTATATTTGTAAAGTGTTGCCTTCGGGGCATGTTTAATCAACACCTAAGAAATATCACTACATGATACGAGTGTTTTTATTCAGATAAGCCATTTAGGGTACGGGCCCTTCCAATTTCCCGCCAAATTGCACATGTGAGGAATTTCGTATTGTTGTTTGCGAGTATTTCAGCGTGTAATGTAGCATAGGGCATAATGTAGCATAATATAGCAGCGTGTAATGTAGCATGTATGCCCTTAATAATACACCAAATAATATGTGTACTGTTCATCAAAATCCATCAGAGGAGTGTACAAGCATGGAAGCATAGCTGCCTTTGGCTGTCGACGACATGGCCCAGTGAGAAGAGTCTGCTCTATCATTTCAGGGCATTAGGTCTGCTAGTGCCTGGCGCCTCGGAAAAAATACCTCACTTAATTCACCTAATTCCAGACAAATTCATTCCTCAAATCTTTAATTTTCCAAATTTTTATTCTGGCTACAGGACCACCATCCATGAGCCACATCTTACGGCTCTTAGACGCCGTCAAAGTGGCGCAGCAAATTAGTGGCCTATCCTTTATCATCACTTTCTGAGCAACAAAACCATCCAAAAATCACTCAGCAATTAACTCTGGCAAAACTTTCCCAAATTTCAATTTTTATTCTGAGCATTTTCCCACTGTTTTCCCATTACCTGCAATGCAGAATAGGAACTACAACAGCACGTTCACAGCATCATGACGCCTGAAGACATCAGGGAAGGCGAGCACGTAGCCAGAGAGAAAGCGCGGAAAAGCATTGAGTGCCCACAATTGCAGTGGGAAGGCAACAACATGGTCGCCGAATCAGCTATTTTGGAGCAAAACAGTGTCATCAGCCGCACCACCTCGGCATACCAGCAGGACAAAGGGACCTGTGTGTGCATCACCAATCACCCCTACACCCATATTGCAAGGGGAGGAAGAAGATGGTGGGAAGGAACGAAAACTTCCCTCCTCCAGCTCTGCCCGCTTGCCGCACGACCGGCGGTCAATTCGGCGCACGCTGTGTATTGACCCCGCATAGCATCGGGCCATGCCCGAACCACATCATGCTTCTGCGAAGTTTACAACAACTATAAACCATGGCTGGCCAGACAGAGGAAAGTGTGCCGCCATTCCTCTTCCCGTATTGTTTAAAACTTAAGCCCCAAGACATGTGGGCTAAGTTCGAGTATGGCAACTGCCACTGTCGCCGAAAGTCCAACCCAGCATACAACCGTGTTGTGAACAAATGCGAGAAACAATGAAATTGGAAACAAACGTTCCAGACAATCAACACCAAGAAATTTTTTCTGCATTTACCAAAGAAAACTAGTATAGCAGTTTGTTGTGTACGGGACAGAATATGCAGACTCTCGCCTGTATACAATGCGAAATTCAGTGCCACCGTGAATGCCTCAACAAGAGAGAAGCAGAGAGCGTCACCGGATAGAAATACATATTTAAACAGTATAATGAAAACTTGCAATAGAAAATCACTGTGCCGTTCAACTGGGAGGAGTTCTTCACCGAGTTCCGTAGGCAAGTCACTGCATTTTCTCGGACAATATGCATGGGAGAATTAAGAGGAGAAAATTACAAATGCCACAACTGTAAAGCACCGGTACATGATGAGTGTCAGATGAAGCAAGAGAAAAACAATGATTCAGGACACAGAATTTGTGTGTGACGACTGTGCAGCACAGGAGGCCATGAAGCAGAGATCACATGTAAACAAGATGCATGTGGCAACTGACAGTGCTAGTAACAGAGAGATAGAGTCGATTCTATATCAACCCACCCTGAACCCAGCAACACAACCACTAATACATGTCACTCCTTATCAACAAATAGTACCGTCATTTTACCACAATGCAGTAATCCCACAGCACTTCCAACCTATATTCACTCAATACCCAACCAATATCATTATGGTCTGTCCTGGCAAGAATTCGTCCAGGAATTTCAGTGCTAATTAGGAGGTGCATTTCCATCCTTGCAAGCGCAGATGAAATTGACATTACAAGCACAGCAACCTGGCGAGTCTCTCACCACATTCATCACACACAAAGTCCACTTGGCAGGGGCTTCCACCTGCAGCTACTTGAGAGGGAAAGGATTGAGGCTGTGGTAGAGACAGTTCTGCCAGAATATCGATCAGCTGCAGTACCGCTGCTGAATTGCACTGTGGAGGAACTGATGAGAGCCGCAATCATACTTGAACGAAGCCAGTGTCAACCGAGCTGCAAGAGTGATCCTGCACAATGGCGGCTTGGGCGGCGAGAGGACAGCAATGCACGTGACAACGTACAACCGAAAACTTTTCACAAGTCGCAATCTAGAAAGCAACATTAAAAATTGCCGAGTGTCAACAACAGTTTAACAGTGCAAGGCTACCAGATTTAACAAACATAACGGTGTCACTTGCCAGCGAATCATGATGCCCGACGAGAAGAGACAGGGAGACCACAGAATCCCTGCTGCTACTGCAGATCCGCGGAGGCATACCATTGGCATAGTCAATGCCCCAACAACCGACACCTCGGCGGCTATCAAGGACCCGTCAAGTGACAGCAGGGAAACAGGAAGCGGGGAAAGGTGGCCGGACGCTTCTGACGCCCCAGTTCCGCTACAACAACAAACGAATATGACACCTCAGCAAACACTGATCAATCAGGTGAGTGGAACAACTGCCAAACGTCATCCGCACTGTGGTATATGTCAACAAAAAACCATGTCATGCACTCATAGATATCGCCACCTCACATAATTTTTGCAGCCACAGTTTGTAAACAAAGCAGATATCAAACATACCAAGCATGATATTAAGTTGACAACCGCACAGGAGAGCAATAGTGTGCAATGTAAAGCAACTGTCACAGTTCGGATAGGAGATTTAGGGACTATCACCACAGTAATAGTAATGGCAGAAATAATGGAAGAGGCAATATTAAGTGTACCCTGGCTGAGCAAGCCAGAATCTGCTGCCAGGCGAATTAATTTTGGTTCCACTGAATGTTGCGCTGTTTATAATATTGACTGGTGTAGCACAGATAACTTACAAGCAGTACAGCTGTCCGAGTTTGACCACCAAATACCAGCACAAGATTAGGCCACATTTCAAAGGGTGTTTAATGAGTGCAGGGAAATATTTGCACAGCATAACACACTCAGGTACCACTGTAGCAGAAAATGCCATACCACTGACACAAAAAAGCCCAATTTACACAGCAGCGCGCAGTTGCATGCCACACCAAGCAAAGATTACTAAGGGACAATAAGCGAAATACTCATGGACGGTGTAATTGAACCTCCCCATAGTAAATTCAATTCCGCAATTAAATGTGTCCCCAAAAAATATGGAGGATGGCTCTTTTGTGCTGATTTCCGGCCTATCAATGAAGATACAAGCAGTGCACTAACACCTTATATAAGAGTTAAAGTCTTCCTTCAATCATTGGGTAAACCAATAATTCTCACCTCTTTGGACTTAAAAAGTGGATATTGAAAAATACCGGTAAATATGCAATATATGTAAAAGACAGTTTTCACGGCACCAGATAAAACCAGTTATCAGTTTTCGCCATGCCATTTGGCTTGAAGTGTTATGAAGGGCAGGGTGCAGTCTTATACCAGTGTCAAGAAGGCGGAAAGAAACATGTAATTGATTTCCCAATTTCAAAATTAGGGCCAATGGAACACAGATATGATGAAAACGAATGGGAATGTTTGGCAGTAGTGTGGACCATCAAAAATTACCTTGCATATGTCGATTACCAAAGATTCACTTTAGGCTCAGATAACCAATATTTGGTTTGGCTCAATAGTATGAAGGAAGCAAAGAGTAAACCCAACCGGTGGGTGCCACTGCTACACGCATATAACTTTGCTGTAAAGCATGTCCCCTGGCGCGAAAATGAGTTGGCAGATGCATTGTCGCGAGTGAACTTTACAAAGAGGTCGAAACCACACAGAGAATTTGCACGTTTACACAAACGCAAATTGAGAGTTGTGCAAACCAGCATGTAGAACAAGGGCAAGTTGTCAACAACAGGCTAGAAACATGGGCACCTATTTGTACCAACGGAAATGCGAGAGAAAATTCTTACACACACACACATGTAATACAGCAGGTCACCCAGGCACAAAACAAACAATAAGAAAAGTGTGAGAGAATTTTTTCTGACCCGGCCTGTCACATTATGCACTGCAGTAAATAAGAGAATGCGTGAAATGCCAACAATTCAAATCGCGGCGCACAAATGATGCACAACAGCAACCAAAATTTCCAAAGTGGTCATTTGAAACTATAAGTTTAGATCTGATACTCCCTTACCCATTATCCAAAGGGGGGGATATTCATTCTTGTAATTACCGACAACTTTTAAGGTGGGCTGAGGCATATGCGATTAGCAGCACATGATTACCGAACATCATGAAACCACTACAGAATGAGTTAATTACATGGTGGGGTAGTCACGGCAGATTTTAACGGACAATGGCACATAGTTTTCAGGACGGAATTGGCAAGAGCTATGTAATCGAGTTGTATCGATGGCTTGAGGGGGTGGGGGGTTCAACAATTAAAAAGAGCGGTATACCATCCATGGGCCAACCCCACAGAGCGTCGTAATCATGACAAGAATACTCAGTTATGACTCTGTGTGGGTGATAGGCACAACAGCTGGGCTGAACACTTGCCCACTGCCCTGTTTGCCCTCTGTCGAAGAGTGAATGCATACAAGGGAAGGACACAAGAAGACCTATTATTGGGGTATAAACATGCACTGCCAGATGAACGCAACTGTCCGAAAAATACGGCAACTAGCAGCACCACGAGTAGTAGTCAGCAACGGGAAAACCACAGATAGAGAAGGCACGAACAATGGGAACAGCAGAAGAGGTAAGCGGCATGGTGGGTCATGCTCACTATGAAACCACCTAGCGCACTACAAGAAGCACAACGTTTGTATGTAAGAGCTCAGCCGCAGTTGACCGCCTGAAAGAATATCTGTGCGGGCCTAGCAGACAAAGGGAGCAGGTTGCATATCATTGTGCGAAGTTTAGGACCACCAACGTACATTGTCCAGGTGGAGAGAAAACTGATATGAATACATATGGACGACATCCGCCTCATCGCAGGTGATGGCAGCATAGAATGCACCATGTCCCGCAGAGCCCCATGACGGCACGCAGCACGATGAGCCCCATGAGAGGACAAATGAGGAAGAAGGTCTTCCGGCATCTATCGTAGAGGGTCGGCCACCGGTGATAAGAGTATCGTCGACAGCGGACGTCACACGGTCCACCATGCCGGGAACTCAACACCATGCTGCATGTAACAGTAGTAAGCAAGAGCTAGGAACGACTGGCATATGAGAACAGCGAACAAGACACCGGAGCACAAGAGGGAGAGAAAAAGCAAGAGAGGGGGAGCTTGGCCCTTATGATGTTCGATGGTATCGCCGATGCCGAGAAAATGGCAAGGCAGGAAGGCGTGGAAGGTGAGGCAGCACCTTCGGCAGGAACAGCAGAGGGTGCTGGAAACCCAACAATCCGCAGCACATTGGAGGCCAGGGGGCTCGTTAGAAGCACCTCCCCACATGTTCAATGGTGCATCGCCTACAAGCGGCACAGCTTGGACAATGATGGCCGTTGAATTTACAGGCATACGATTTCACAGTGGAGTATGTGCCTGGAAAACGGAATGAGTTGGCAGATACACTGTCTCTACACGCTAACAATGGGGTAATCATCAGAAATGAAACAGGATGGGAGGGCATTTTGGCGCCAAATTCAGGTGACCCAGTATCGGAAGTGTATGTGCAACCGATAACGGCTGCCAAAAATGAGGACCTAATTAGCCTGCAGCAAATTGTAAGTCTCCAAAACACCTGATGCTGATACTTCAACATAGCTGGTGGCAAGATAAATGAATTTCGCTGATATCAAATTGTGTTTTTCCAGCACCTTTACAGGGTATGACCCCAACCCTGTTTGAGTTAATTCTACACGAAAGTTGTTCAAGCCATCAGAGAGAAGGTGGTTCGCATATATACCTGTCTATATGGCCATAGTTCCACTGGTCGATGGTAGGAGTCACATTTTTTTCAGGTACTGCTCTCGATTAAGTCATTAGCTTCTTATCACTGATTGTGATGATGATCCAACTGCTCCATATCAGTGATCTCATTTAGTCTGTTGTCAACTGGTTTTTTTTCCCAGACGAGAGAATGCTTTGCCTTGGACGTGTGTGACGTGTTTCCCCTGTGAGAGTGGTGACACATCGATGTAAATAGAAAAAAGGCATCTGCCAGGTTTGTGGTTAATTGAGCATGCTCCTCGCCAACCAAGAGACATATAACGCCATGAGGCTTGACGCCATGTGATTGGGTGAACATGGGTAATGCAGGTTTTGGGTGCGGGAAAAATGAGGTCTGGAATGAAGTTACCCGACTAGGTGCCAGGCATCAGGGTGGTGATGCCATGAAGATGAAGTTGAAGCTAAATGGTAACTGGTGGGTAGGCTATGCACCATTCTGTTCGGATTTTTGGCGGTAACTTTGCAAAAAGTCTTTAACACTCGTGTATTTGAATTGTTAGGGCAAACCACGCACCCATAAGAAACAAAATATCTGATTATACATCTAACACTGGAAAAAGAATGAAAATTAATTAAGATCACTGATAGGACATGAGCAGGTATTGTTAGGGCCCATCCCCTTAAATGCACAATGGCAGTCTAAATATCATATTTATTTAATATACTTGATTTTCCATCACTCTCAGGGGAACACTTGACACTGACAACGTGTGGGTATACCGGTCACTGTGGTTGCACTGAAAAAATGTACAAAGTCAAAAACACATTTAAGACAAACTTAATCTTCCTGTGGCGATGCTAATCCACGGGAAGGAGGGTGGTGTACCAGACAGCTAATGAGAGAAAGAGATTCCAGATATTTATAATTCTATTGAAGTTAAATATCCATACTCAAAATGATGAACACCAACCAGAAGGCGCGAAACACCAGACATCGCGACACACGCACCACCCCGTCCAATTCTACTCAATTACTGTCTCGCCATTCTGATGCACACACGAGCAGGGGCTGGCTAATGTGCCAGGATGGGAACAACTTTCCTTTGCAAAAATACAACTTCTGCTTAACATAATACTGACTGAAAAAACGTACATTAAAATTACTTACAGAACTCTGAAACACACAACACATTTGGTAGATGATGGGCATAGCACTAGATGAGAGATTTAATAAAATATACATGTGACAAATAGATTCAAAAATGCACTGGGACAAAAAGGGTAGACATACAATAAATACTTTAATAACAAATAATAAAATAATGAGATGTGGGAGCCTTGGGCCTTTATGTTTAGTCATAGTAAGGATCTACTCCAGCTCAAGGAGTCTCGACTGTAATTGCTCTTTGCAACAAGTGGTTTCGCTCCACCTGCATGATCCCATCTTGCACTAAACTGCACTGGTGTCCTGGTTGCGCCACAACGACCCATTGCACACTTCACATGTCCATAAGCGCGTGCATCCCACCTGCGGCGACAAGGCAAATTTTGGCCGGACAAATAGTCTTAGGGGGTTAGGGAAACTTGGCACACATCAGACTGGACGAAACGGGGTTACATGTCGCAGGAAAGATTGTAGGCATTATGCCACACATTCGGGCAGTTAATTTAATTTCATGAGGCTTGACAATGGACAGTGAAAAGTCTTTTTTAGATGTTGTGATGATTGAGGTTATGAATGTTGGAATACATTTACCCAGGAAGCACCAGGTGTCACTGGAAGGCAGCACTAAATATCTGGAGTTGGAGAATCTATTGACCTCTGGGTACTGTGGGCCGTTCACCAGGACGTAGATTCTCCTTCTGAGATGCATGTTGAACCTAATATTAATTATTCATCATGCTCTGTTTTTTTTCTAAATACTTGCCTATTTTGGCCGGTCACACTTCTTGATAATTAACTTACTAATATTACACACATGGCAATATTGATAAACACATTGATTAGTTTGCTTAACGGTGATCTATCTTGGCTGGTCATATACTCTTACTGAATTAAATAACTAATGCACACATGTAGCAAGACTGACTAAATACAAAAAAAAAAACTCTTGAAAGACATGCCACTGGTGGCGAGCATTTTTTAGGGCCCGTGCCTTGAAATGCAGTGAGGCGTAACTCTGAAATGATACATGGCAGTCCTTTCACAAGTTTATTTCTTTTGAAACTCATTACAATCCTCTGTTGGGAAACACTTTCCAATATTTGTCGAGCATCGCCTCATTGGCTAGGCGATACTGTTAAAAACATACTTATGATGTGAAATTAATGCATCCTTGCCATCGTGAGTTCTGGACGCTACTGCTGGTTCCACTTTTCTGCACAAACCTCCCCTGGTGAGTTTATCACTCCACACTGGCACTACTTTCTGTCACACTCAAGCAGAAACATTTTATAAAAAACTCTAACGTCTTAGCTTCTAGTTCTACTACTGCTAAAAATCACTTTGCATAATTTAAAACATGAAACAAACCATTTGAACACAGGATGTCAAAGAATGAGGATGAAACACTTGAAATGAATACAACCAAATGCTTGCAATAAATATATAATAACAATAGCACTCATGTGAAATTTTATAGAGAGGTGATTTAGTGTCTTTTTTCTAAGGGTGATAGCAGTATCTGCCACTAAGCCCTTTTGGTGAAAGCCATAATATTATGTGACACTACTTTGCAAAGGCTTGAGAAATGTCGCACTATATCACTCCCAATTACACCCCTGTTTACACACACACTAACACACTCGTGGCACTAGGTAAGTGCATTTGCCTGCAGCAATGGTGCCGAGATGCATGGCCGGAAAAACATTATGTAGGTGAGGGACAGGAGTACACGTTTAAACACCCTTCCGCCAAACACTGATCAGGAGACAGTTTACCGGCCAGGTTCCGCTACTTGCAGAAGGCAGGTTCCCGCCTCCATAGCAGCTGTGTTAGCAGTGCAAATGGACATTTTGTCTCGTCCATACATCGCTGGAGTGGCTGCCGAGGTCGGTATGACGGGCAGACTGCTGTGGTGCGGGATACTGTGGCATCCCCGGTCATGAAGCATTCCCCAGGTGGATGGTGCCATCGACGTGACTGAAAAAAGGCGAAACGAGTCGGCCGACCCGCTGCCCTCACTGCTGCCAATACTATTTGCAGCACTGCTCTTGTTGGTGTTGCATTAGCCCTGCTGCTGCCGAGAGCCACACTGACAAACAATGGCCGAGCAGTGATGAACACGTTACTGTGTCCCCTTCGCTGGCGACATCGCCCTTACTTTACTCCAACAACAGACAGCCACCTCCTCGCCAATATTCGAGTCCGATGTCAGTCACCCTGACGCAGTTGATAAATGCAGCAGGGGACATCGTGATGTTACATGGTGTGGGTGATGTCCGCGAGGTGGTTATCTCTGATTCTGTGGGCGCCACGGCGACAGGCGCCACTGTGTCTGCATATGTTTCAGGCTTTGGAACTACTGGCACCAGTAATGGGCCAGGTGACAGATCGGTGGCGCTAGTAGGCACTGTACAGTCAGTGGCACCTGAATTGGCCTTTGGATGTGCCCTGCATGGCACCAGTGCTCCAGACTATGTCGGACTATCTCCCCCAGCTGGTAGTGTTTTTGCTGGAGGTGCTTGTTCACCTTCAACTGTGTTATCCCTTCGGGAAGCTCGGCAGGGGCGATGACATCGTGGGTCACCGAGGGTGGTACATCTTTTCCTTGCTGTGCTCTTGCTGGTGCAGATTCCTCCGCCAGAGGTGCCAGTGCCCCTTCTTTCTTCTGCTGCTACATGGAGGAGCTCAGCGTTGGATTCGACATCATGGGGTCCTAGAGCACACTGTGCGATTTCGTCGGCGGCATCACCCTGTGACAATTGGATGTGTTCCCAGTGCACTCTGATCCTTTTCAACCCAAATCGGACCACATAGGTTCCATGTCATGCCCTCATAGATACTGCAGCATCGCACAATTTTGCCAGCCCAAACATACATAAATCCGAGTGACATAACACCTACAGATCACGAAATTCAACCTACAACTCGTCAGCATTCAAACTCAGGTTTAGGACAGACAACTGTCACTGTAAAAATTCGGGATTTGGAAACAAAAACAACACCAACAATTTCAGTCAAAAATTTAATTGGACTCTAAATTAAGAGTGCCATGGCTCACTGACCAAAACACCACTGTAGAACTTGTAAAGAGACACATTAATTTAGGAGCTAAGTAAAGGAGATCGGTGTACAATATTGAAATTTGAACAGCTGAGCAGACACTGAGAGTCATATTAACGGAGTTTGAGCATATCATACCGGTGAAGCACCAGGCCGCATTTCAACATTGGTTAGAGGAGCAAGAAACTGTTTTTTTTTTCTAAACATGATGCACTGTGCAGAACTATCGTGGCAGAGCATGATATCCCATTAACACAAGAAGGGCCAATATACTCAAACCCACGGAGTTACCTTCTCCATCAAGCCTGGATAATCAAAGAACAGATTACAGAGATGTTAGCCAATGATGTTATCGATACGACGAGAAGCAAGTTCAATACTGATATCATGTTCGTGACAAAAAAGGACAGGACCTGGTGGTTCTGCATGGACTTCATGCCCATTAATCAGGAAACATGTAGCGCATTACCACCGTACATTAGTGTGAAGTATGCTCTTGGTTCACTAGGAAGAGCCAAAATTATGTCACTTTCGATTTGTGCAATGGCTACTGGCCGATACCAGTGCGCCAGGAGGACAGGGAGAAAACAGCATTCTCCACTCCCAATGCAATACCTTTTGGACTAAAAACGTGTGCCTGCCACAATTCGATCGATGATAGTTAGAATGCTAGATGGTCTCATAGGAGAGTTTACTCTAGCCTATCTCGATGATGTAGCGATATGGTCGGAAACATGGGAATATCACTTGAATCATCTCTCAATAGTGTTGGAACGATTGGCGATCAACGGACTGATATGTGCAGTAAACATGTGTCACTTTGGGAAAACCAAGTGATATTCTCTGGAACACATCTTAAGCGAGACAGGCAACCGGCCAAGCACTAACAGCTTTGGCTCATTGAAAACAATCAGGTTCTGCTCACGTGCAAACAAATGTGCAAGTTCTTTGGCATAATAAATTGGTTGCATTAGCTAATTGAGAACTTTGCGATAATAATTGTGCACATACAGACCTACAGTCACCACTGTAACTGTAAGTGTGCGGTAGCAAGCAAGAAAGAGCGTTCCAGCAAATCCGACCAAATTCAGAGCGTGCCTCACAATAGCAAGGTATGACCCAGCATGCCACTTATACCTGCAAATGGATGCTAGCCAGGATGAGCTAGGAGTGGTCCTATACTAGTACAATAAAGCAGATGAAAAGCAAGTCATTGATTTTGCTAGCATGAGATTGGGAAGCATGAAAAGAAGTTATTATGTGAATGAATGCGAGTGTTTGGCTGTCATCTGGGTCATAAGAAAGAACCGCCTGTATCTTGAATACAGGAGATTCTCATGACACACGGATAACAGTTCTTTAGTGTGGTTTCACAGCATGAGAGAGGCTCACAGAAAACTCACGGTGGTGGCACAGCTGATACAGGCCTACGATTTCGTAGTAGAGCATGTATCCGGGTGAGAAAATGAATTCGTCGACACATTATCACGAGCTCCGAATCCGGAAGTTGTAGTACAAGATGACCCCGAGTGGGAGGAAGTCCTACTGCCTGACACCCGGAAATCATTCAGGGAAGTGCAAGTAAAAAAATAGTGGAAAATGAAGTGCTAATTTCAGACTTGTGTGATAAAGTATTCGCTGCGCAATACTACTTCATGTCTGCATAAGAGAACAGGGGCAAGTGCGCATGTGAAAATGTAAATGGTTGGCATGTGGTAGATAAACGTGTCGAGACATGCATATCACACGACCTGATAACATGGTGTCTGTATGTACCCACAGCATGCAGAGGATGAGTATTTAAGCACGCACACACGAGTTTAACAGCAGGGCAGTCAGGTGGAGATCAGCATGTATATAATATAACATCACAATTTTTCTGGCCAGGTTTAATGAATTGCACCAGGAAGTGGGTGCGACAGTATTAAAAGTATAGCCAGTTTTAAGCGCACAGGACTGATGGTATGCTACAGAAACCTATTTTTAACATTCAGTTTGAATTTGATGGGGAAATATCCGAAGTCAGTTTGTACCAAGAGATTTGTCCTTGTATTGACCAATAACTTCTCCTGTTGGATTGAGGCGTACACATTGAATAAAGAAAGGACAGGGGAGATAGCGAAAGCAGTGCAAGAGGAATTCTTTGCCCGCTGGGGCTACGCCGAAGAATTGATAAAAAAAACAACGAGACACAATTTACTAGCAAAGAGTGGCGAGTATTATGCACAGTATAGGGAGTGCAGCATCTGAAAACAGCAAAGTACCACCCGCGTTCATACCTCATGGTGTGGCACAACCAGGAGTCGAAGGCGCAACTCCAGGACTGTGTGGGTGAGCAGCATACAACCTGGACCAATCACCAGCCCGCCGCACGAATGCAGCTACCGGAAAATAACTAGCAGAAATCCTCCTGGGCCGGAATATTTGTTTGCCGAGTGAGAAGAACTGTCTGTTCGCAAAAGCTAGTAGTGCGACAGAGAACATTAGCGCACAATGTGAGGAACGACGGGGCCGACACCGAGAACAGCTGCAGCATCAGGCGCAGTATGCAGCCTTGTTAGTACATAAGACAACGCGTCCACCACCGGTGCTCACACCAGGTCAGCTGGTGTACGTATGGCCATACCCACAGTCGGCCACCAAACCAAACTTTTGCACAAGTTTAGTGCCAAAGTGGACAGGACTCACTGTGTTATAAGAAGTCTCGGGCGAATAACGTGCTTAGTCCTAGTGGGCACAGGGGAGTGGTCCGGACATTCCAGGATGACATCCGCCTGTGAAGGGAGGACAGTCTGGAGGAAGAGGCACCAAGTGTCCTGGAAAACCAGGATGGCGAGGCACTTGCCGAATGCCGCCGAGCAAGTGAGGAGGAGGAAAGGTATCCAGCCCTCTCTTGGAAGAACCACGACTTGGTGCAGATGTCATTTCGACACTGAACATAACTGTGTTCAGCGGTGCCTAGAAAATTTCAGTTCCATCACCAACAAGGCCGAAATGCCAGAGCAAGATGGCGAATGTGTACATGCAAGTAAGGAGAAAGCAAGAAATAGAGGTGAGCTCAGGCCCCAGGGATGATGCATTCACCCGTCTGAACTTTCAGACAGCTAAAGTGGTTAGAGTGTCGGGCACCAGCCCTTCTAGTAGAGCGTTGAGATAGGGGCCACCAGCCGATGCCCAAAGGGGATCCCTGGTGTCAGTGTCGTTGCAACTGCTTTGTATTTTACAACTTGTACTAACAAACACTATGATTGAGGCGATAGTTTTTACTATCACAAAAGCGTGGAATGTTGGCCTCCCATACACCGATTAATTACACTGCTTATATGCTGTCTATGGCACAGCTCTCATAAGGTGCAATTGCAAACACTGTATATGGCCCTATGGACTTGATGATACAGTGCCCAAAATTACCTTAAGGGAAAAACACAATAAGAAATGTGCATTCAATTTGCATATGTTTTATTGACATTAAAACATACTACATGCATTGGATAAATGGTGAAGTGAAGCGGTCTCGGCACTTATGAGGCCTGGCGGTGACCTATCTTCAAAATGGGCCAGACACTTAGTATTTAATTGCAAGTTAAGTTCCCCCTGATGGGTGATAATCACCAGGTCTAACCCTTGGTACGAAATCATAAGGGTTCCAGTTAACTAAATTTATTATTGTTGATGAAGTTATGTAAGCCTAAATGCTGGTACCAAGGGTGGTCGCGAGCTGACCTCCCACACGGCTGTCCTCTGCGTGCCAAGACAAAGAGCCATCATGGCGGTGGCAGCAGTGAAAGCAACCATGCCGAGGTCAAGTTGCTATCTACATAAACTTAAGTGTGTGCATTCTTAACAACTATAGTCCTTTGAAATACAACCTTTGAAATAACACCCCAGGCATAATATGTCAACTTGTTTTGTCAGTAATTTGAATTCCACATTACACTGTGATTGACTTTAAAGTACTGTATTTGTGAATAATTATACTGTACCTTAGTATCGTCTATAACTTGTAATATTTATTTTGAATTAAATATGAATTAAAAACAGAGAGAGCAGCATCATGTTGGCAACGGCCGGCAAAAAATAGCTCAAAGTTAAAATATTATTTTAACCTAGTTTTTTAATATGCCTATTAAAATATTCTATTATTTAGGTCGCCAAAATGGCAACATATTTCCTTTTTAAAGTTAAAATTAACAGCACAAAATACTGTGCGTAGGCTGTAGTGGCACGGTGTTTGTTTTAACGAGAGCGGAAGCAATTGTCATCGGGTGAGGCTTCTCGCTCTCTTTCGTTATCTCTCTCACACTCGGGATGTTTCACTTCGTTGTTAAGCATTCATTATACATGTTTTCAATTATGGCATATTTCCTACTTATTACCGCAAAATAAAATTTTTTTTTTTTTGGAATTTACAACTGAAAAGAGATTTTTATATTTGAATACTTATTTTAATATATTTAGATATGATGGCAGGATGAAAACCATCGGTAGTTGGCAGACATGTCGAGCCATGACATGGTAATTATGCTTTTTATCAAACATAGCATAAATTATTCTTACTCCGAAAAATACTTCAATTTACAATATCAGGTTGGTAAACAATGTGTTTTTTAAACCTATCTAGGCAAGTTACGATGTGGTCAAAAATCTGTATTTCCATGGCAATTATAAATATACTGTTATGTGTGTTTCGTTAACCACTGTGTGTGAAATGGCATGGGGTTGTTGCATGGTGGTCGTTTGGCTGGCCCTGCGTGTATGCATGATTTCGAATATTCGATGTGCACTATTCATACGTTTTAACTGTTAACTGTTTTTATGATAAGGTTAATTATTTATATCCATGTATGTTTATTTATACATAACATTGTACCTTCCCCCTAGGTGTTTGAAACACAGTTGTGCTACCTGATTGGCCACAGTCCCAATATAATACTAAGCCTAGGCCGATAAATTTCAATTAACCTAATAAACAGTAAGTAGCATTACATAGAAATATGAGCGGAATAAAAGTACCCATAAGCTTATTTGTGTGCATGTTCACAGCTATCTTTTTAGTTGGTCTGACAAAAAATAAGCAACACGAGAGGTGTGCTTGAATTTAATGTGACTTTACATTTGAATGGTTGTTCCTTCGTTTTAATATTAATTCCAACTGATGCAGACATTTTAAAGAAACAACCCATCACATATCAATAACAAAAGGATAAGTAGAACAGGTCTTTACCTCGCAGATGTAACAGTGTTAAACACAGTCGCTGCAAAATATTAAAGTGCATTACATGTAATGTTCTATGTCATGGAAAACAGATATATTAATACAAAACAACCGTAAGAACAAATGTATATTTAGGCATTTTTAAAACATCATAAAGCTTACCTAAATAATGTTATAGGACAAAAATGTGAATTATTCATATGGAATGGTTTTTGTAATATGACAGAATTCTTTGAAAACCTTTAAACAGTCAACAACACATTTGACAGCTATAAAAGAAGTAGCCACATTTCAGTGTTTACGTTTAGGTGTAGTGAATGTATACGAACATATGTACATACACAATGGAATGTAAACGTTGATTTTGACAGATGCTACATGGCAGTCACATGGCAATGTTTGTATACATTTGGCGGAAGAATACGAAACGGGCATGCAAGTAGATATTTAGTAGATATCCGTGAAAGTTTCTTTCAGAGGGGAATGGACTATATGATGAAACATAGTATACTCTGAATAAAATTAACATATTGGTAACATCCCTGCGAGCTGCCGATTGTTTCTTCGGCTGCTCAAAAATGCACATGCGAGGGGTGTTACCGCACTTACATAATGAGCAAATTGCTCTATATTTGTGCTGTACAGTCCTGTTTTAAAGAGTTGCTTTGCTACTGAATGTAATACAAACATGTGTGCAGGTCTTTGGCTGCTATTCATAAACCCTTAAGAAAACTCATCCCATCCACAGCCATGGTGCCACAGAACGTCACCTCTGCCCTCCTCACACCATTCTATGTGACTTCACTACATATGCTGTGTATCGTATGTGCGAAAAGGGACTACAGGAAACTTAATTTTACCTGGACTACGAAGAAAACTATTTAACACTAACTTGTCGCACTGATGAAACTTGAAGATAGGCAGGGCAATGCTATTCCCTGCCTATAGAGGTTGCATAATGGCAGCAGAGCACTACATGAAGAGCAACAGGTCCGCCTTAGTAACACACATGGTAGAAGCATATTACACACCTGTGTGGGCGGCTTATTCGCTCCTATCAATGCATGTTGTACTTGGTGGTCGTGGTTTCATGGGGTTGCCATGCCAGATCATTAACTAATTTCCCCCAGGAGTTACCTCTTGAAGTGAAACATTAAATCTAGCTTTGTGAGATACGTGATTCAGGGCCCCCAGAAAAAGTGACTTGCTTGTTCTTGGTGACCTACACCAACATACTCTTGGTTTTTCTGGTCGACCTTCGGCGTGTTCTAATTTTGAGTAATGACTGAGCTGTGCAAATGGTCAGGGAGATGCAGAGTGATATTAATTATGTACTGCATATAATTTGACCAGGTGACATGGTGTTGGGATTTGCAGCCCACCATCATGTTAAGAAGTCGCATTTTGGGTATCGAGTGAAACAGACACACATCGGGTGTCCTCCATGTAGTTTGCAATAGTTTCATGTTAATTTCAGGAACCTAGTTTGTTTTGCGGCCCGGGGAGTGATCCACCTCACAGCCAGGTCATTTGTTCATGGCCGGTATTTAACTTTCTTGTAATTTTCATGTAGGCAACTTGCCGCCTTTCGCAGATTAAGGAACCCTGTGTCCCATTCCCTACTTGAATGGGACAGAAGGTTTAATTGCTTCATACGAAAGTGTGTGAAATAAATAAGTATTTTACAAGACTCGGCATCTTGTTATTTCACTGGCCGCTTGACATCTGCTAAACCAGTAAAAATGTAAGTGTAACTTAATGGCATGGAGGAGACCAGAACAGACTCCAAGGTAGTAAGCAAGCATTTGAGGGAGGCTGACAGCCCTCACTAGCCTAGGCACTTGGAATTTAATTGAGAAGAATAAGCCATGCTTGGTAAGTTTTCTGTCCGGACGAAATACCACACACTAGCCCAGGCCATATATTGTAATGCATTCTGATCATGCTACCATATAACTTATGAGCAGCACCGACCAATGGTGGATCTCTGGAGGAAGCCACATTCAGGGCAGTCGACCACATGACCCAACATCTTCGTGCTCTTTACTGCTGAGCACTGGTGCCCATCCCGGTAACTATAACCTGAAACCAACCTTCCTGAGGGTGTGATCCTTGTACGCTAACAGACTCCACTAAATGGCGACTGTTTGTCCGTATGTGTATGAGGGAACGAGCAATAGTCTATTCGCACAGTGACAATGTGGCGGGGCATCTAGGGTGCAACCAAACATAACGAAATGTGCGGGAAAATTTTTATTCGCCTGATCTGACAAAAGACGCAGAGCATTTTGTACAACATTGTGTCATGTGTAATTTGTTTAAAGCAAGGAGAATAGATGACAGCAAGCAACAACAGCCGCACGACCCACAAAAGCTCTTCTAAGAAGTGTGTCTCAAGTTAATGGGACCTTACCCCAGGACTTCAAAGGGGAGGCCTTTTATAGTGATGATAACCGATAAATTCTCGATGTGGGTAGAGTTCTATCCAATCGGTTGTGCATGCATGTGGAAACCGCGATTAAGTCAGAATATCGAGATAATTCTAGCGAGATATTATTTACCGATATTAAATGTGTTGAAACACGCTGAACATTATCGAGATTAAAATCGAAGTTAAACCTCTCATATGGATAAAATTATCTCTATATTCTGAAAAGTTAATCTTCGTTGGTGAAACCAGCACACAGATACTCATCTTTTGGAGTACATTCCGCAACCACGCACCAAGGTGGACCGATACACACAACAATGTGGCCAAACAACTAATTATAATTGTAAATATGTTTTAACATTGTTATTTAGTGTCAAGATATGAACTCACACAATGTACCCAGAGTAAAACGCGTCCCTAGAAACAATTCCATGAAAGATATTGCAAGTTTATACATGCATATTAAGTGCCATTATGTTGCCACTGCAATGTACTGTCATAGAACTGGAGTAATTATTTTTATGTTTTCAATGTATTTATATTTTCCCTGTTAATAAGGGTTTATTAGAGTTCCCATCCTTTTGGCACTGCAGTGCTCATTTCATTCCATTTAATTCTTATAACGATGTTATAATTATATCATGTGATTTCATCTGCAGGAGACTCAGCCAACAAGCGAGCTCTGCGCCAAGAGCGTAGTAGTAGTATCTTGATCTTCGTGAAGTGACCACAGTGTCGCGGTGCTCTGGGCACATCAACTTTTCCAACTAATCATCAAGTAATTCTGTCATCTTTAATTTAATTTGCCGGAACCGTTTCGGTTTGCTAGCCCAGAGTACGTGTCACCTCACTTCCCGGGCCGTCTTTTATACGGCCAGGATGTAAATCACCTGTAACCACGTAGGCCCTACAGCCATTTTCAAAGTATAAGAGCCTGCCCGGCTATAACAGCGGAAATGTAAATATGAGTGCCTCGTTGGGGAATAGATGCAATAAAATATGTGTCAGCAAGAACCTGCATTTCTAGTGTACTAGCCACTCCACGGCTACATAACCTTTGCCATGTTAACCTGTTTTATCATGTGTCTTAAATATTGGCATTAGGTAGCCATAATAACCCACTGGGAATAAGCTGGCATATAAGGGAGACCAGCAGCCCTTACTAGACAAGGCATATTGGAGGTAGTACATGACTGGCAGGGATTTTATTATTCTGGTATCATTATCAGAAACAGCGGATGGGAGGACATAGTCAATGGCTGTCGGGGACACGATCCCGAGATACTCTACAACAACATTATCATCGTGCTCGCACCACGAGCTGGCGCTCTAACCCTGGCAAGTTATCAAACAGTACCATTCAAATCCACATCATCCCATTTCCTCCTGGTCCACAACACTGTGCGGCAACATTAAACATGTGCAGTCAAGGCATAGAACACATAAAGGCGACACCAGGCTTTGTAACGCCCCTGATCAGGAAGCATATGAACAACCAACACAATTTTGTAACAAATATTATTTTAGAGTGTCCCTAAAAACAGAGTATTATTAGTCCCAGATTACCTTAGTGAAAACCACTAGAGTAATGTGTTTTTAACTTAATTAAAAATCACAACTATGAAGTGCAACTACTTCCAACTTGGGGAATGGGCCACATCCATGCCAACCAAGTTTAGCCCCTGTAGGCATCACATGATCGAGGGCGCTTCAGTTTATGTATTTTTCTTAACGCATAGTGAACATAGTAGTGCATATGTATCATTTTTCAGCAGTCACAGGTTTACGGACTAGGATAGACACTTTTCCAGCACAATGTGCACATAAATTTCCTATTATGAAAGCATGTAGTTTGCCGAACAAGTAACTTTTCATTAGGGAGAATGTAAAATCCATTTTTACCTATGGGGATTTTCCCACTCATTCAAGTAGCAATTAAGGCCTTAAACCTATTTTAAATTTCTTTACGGCTCACGCATCTTCCAACTTCTGGCATCTTCATGGCAAGTGGCCAGAAAGGTGCTGGAAACCATTTAGTCTGAAGTGGGCATTCAATGGGGCAGGTTGCATGGTTTGTGACTCCCAGGAACTTCATTAGCTTCGCATTGTCTACCTTCAAAACCAATAGTTTTCATTTTGAATAATTCCCTGGTATCTGTGGTCTCCTGGTGGAGCTCTCTGGGCAGAGTTCCCTGCCAGAGGCCTCACCAGTCCAGCATTATCCTCGAGGTCAACGAATCTCGACAAGCAGTCGAGGTAGAGGGGTCCCAAGAACCTCTACCTCTGGCTTCCACGATGTCAGCTGCCATGGTCTGGGAGGACCTTGCCGAGGTCCAGACTGCGATGTTGGACAGCACAGCAGCCCTTGCTCAAGCCTTAAGCCTCAAGCCCAGGACGAGCAGCCAGTGGAACCAGAGTTAGGTGTATTGCAGATACTTCTCCCACCAGACTCTGTTCCATTCACAGGACCTCCGGAGAATGTGGAAATCACCAAAGTCAAAGAGAGAGTAGCACCCAGTGCGCCACTCCCTCACCCAGCTTCAGAGTGTTTGCCGCCGGATGACATCAGCTTCTCTACCCTGCCAGAAGCCACTTCTATACATGCTGTAGACCCCTCTGCTTTTGTCAATGGACTCTTCAACCGGCCTGGAAGGAGAGGCCAACCCAATGATCGCAAAGGCTGAAGTACACCCCGTACCTCAGGCCATCACACCTCCCAAGGAAGGTGGAAATGCAGCACAGCAGAGGGGGAGCACCAAGGTGAAGGAGAAGAGATTACCAGTCCACTCCCCCTAATGGCCGATAAAGTTCTGAAACCCGGAGATGATGGGACTTCAACAAGGTTTCCGCTTCCAGTCTGGAAAGCTGAGCCCACCCAGAAAGCTTATGAGGTACAGGTTTCCCAAGAAGCTTTACCTCCAGTCTCCACAATGTTAGCCAGGCCGGTCGAGGAGGACATGGCCGACACCACAATTTGGACGCCGAAATCCCAGATGGTGCCCTTCCTGCAAATGAGATTGATCATCACTCGATCGTGGGGTAGGGGACCCCTAAGGACCCCGACCCCAGGCGACCACAACCAGAATACCATTCCTGGAGGTAGTGGTACCCAATGGTTCTCAGACACCTGGCAGCCCTCAACAGTCCCCTGCCAGGGAATAAAAAAAAGAGCCTAGCAGTCAGACGAGAGAGATGCAGATGTGTGCCTGTCACCTCTCGCCACAACCAGGCAGCTATAAAGAATCTCCCTGATGTCCCACAGCGATGTTTATGTGACCATAACGAGGAAAGAGACATGAAAAAAACCCACTGCCAGTAAACTATTCCAAAGTAAGTTTGCCTTAGAATGTTACATGCTGCCAATTGCTGAGAGTGAGTGTAAATAAGTACTAGTGACGACAAACTTACATATACAGCAAGCCTAAGGTGTTAGCCAGTAATAATGTGTACTTAATCAAGCAAAGTGTGTCAAATCAGGAATTAAGTGATAGACTAATGCACATACAAATTATATTAACATGTTATGTGGAAACTTTGCAAGAAGAAACATGTCTAGGCCCACATATAAAAGTACTGGACTTTCAGAAAGAAAGAGACATTACTTATTAATTTTCTCTGTTTCTGTAATCCTAGTAAAATTCATGTTATTGTCATTGTCTAGAGTTGTAAAACACTTCATGCCTAAATGTAAATTGTGATGATGATTCCAATAAAGATTATAAATTGCTTTGCTTATTAAGAACATTTCATAGGGTTATTGTCTTTTATCATAAACTAGCAATACGGCCCGGCTTCGCCTGGGTACAATGAGGTTTCTCCCTGCCTACTGTCGCGCATGGGGCCACGCGCTCACCTTATACACCTTTTCCTCTTCCTTCTTTCTTGCCGACGCAATGCCGCAAACCAACTCCGCCACCCCTGCCCGTGCATAGTCCCACGCGCACGTGTCTTGTTTTATAAATTACTTTTTTTTACAAAACTTTCATAACTTTTAAATTATTGGCGAAAATTGTATGATGTAAAGGACATTTATTATCTACATTAAACAGTTTTAGCAATGAATTAATTCATTTTTATAAGGATTAAGTTCTGTATGGTTAGAAAAAATACAGTGAATTTTACATTCATTTTTATTGGGTAATTTAAATGGTAAATACGCTTATTATGACTTATCTATTAAAGAAACATGTATGCTACTGCTGACTTTTTGTAGATTATTTCATTTCACACAATTATTTTGAACATGATTTTGTTATATCTCTAAAGGAATAGACAGTGCTGGCGGCTAACTTTTTTCCCCGACTTGACTACTAATACAGTTAATTCTCAGCTCCTATAAGTGCTAGGGTTTTTTTTTTACACACAAACCTTCATCGATAAATTCAGATCATAATAGTAAAAACTGCATCCAAATCTGTTTAAGTGGTTCTCGAGATTAGCGCAGTCATACAGACAAACACGAACCAGGGACTTTCTTTAATACCAGGTATTGATTCTCAGTGCTACATCATCGTAAACCATAGTTGGCAAATTTTCAACGTGTTTGTAGACAGAAACGAAGTATTCAAAGTGTTATAAGACTGCCATAAATAACTTTTTCAAGTAAGATGTTGTAAATAAGTTTCATGTTAAGTACGTAATTGTAAATTGTGTATTTTATTCAATATGTGAACGCAATAAGGGTAATAATGTTAGAAGTAAGTATTGAGGGTATTCATGTCCTTTCTATTTTAATTTAGGTGGTACCTGTACGTCTTTGTTAGATAAGTCAAATGTTTCTAGTATAAACAACTTGTATTGTTTCGCAGTTAGGAAACTTAGTTAGGGCCCCATAAGTTTATGGAAGGCTTATGGTTGGCAATTCTCCCTTAACCATTACTATGCGTACATTTTTACGTATTTGCCATCTGACATATAGCAGACTCCATGCGAAGCCAAATTTTTGATTATCCTTCTGAGCCAGTAAATATAAATTAGTTAACACCACACGTCCCTTACGAGTGGGGCATTGCATACACTAAAGTGTCAAAAAAACTTTGCCCACAAGTAAATTGTACTTTACAGGGAACAAAATGTAATATTTACATGTATTCAAATCATCCAAGCCCTCAGCTGTATTTTGTGAGTTGGTACAGTAATAAGAAGACCCTGCAGCATTCCGACAGGTGTAACACAAAACTTAGTTTCGCGCACGTAACCTAATTCTTTGCCTTGCCTGCTTCCAATGAAGGAGAGCAAAGAACTCTCTGCAAGACAGCTGTCTCTACCATGTGCCACTCCGAAGCCAACCGAAAGGGGACCAAGTGTACACAAAGAAGAGAGAAGCAGAGAAACCCCATGCATTGCTAACGACAACCAGATGTCACCACCCGACACAAATAAGCGATGATGCTAATATCGAAGAACATAGTGCTCACAGAGAAGTGACTCGCTTGAGGAAAACCTCCATATACTCAGGGCGACTTGACCCAAAGCACCATAGAAATTTTTTTTTTTGCTTCAAGAAGGGGGGAGTGGTGGTATTGGCACATGTAGTATTTCCAAAACTTTGATGTGCACTCTACTTCCAACTTCGTCCAATCATGGATGCAATGTTCGACCCTTTGGACAGGTCATCACTCCTTAATAGTACTGAAGAGGCTGAGCACATGCCTACAGGACACGCCAGCCCAAAGTTGGGAAAGAGATTACATAAACACGCCAGCTTGTACAGTTCTCCAAGATTATCCAAAAAATGCCATGTCAACACCCTCCGAGGCAAGATTGCACTGTCTGACTGAGTCGCCACTCTCTTCAACCAAGGCCATGTTGTAGTTAAACGGCAGCACTCATTCTACTTCAATCCTGCAGCAAAGATAACGAATGATAACACCGCCTCAGCACTTTTGAGCTCTGTACGAGATTAGTATTGTTGCGTGTTCGCCTCTTTGCTGGCAGTGTGCATGTGGCGAAGAGAAGAATTGAATATGACAGCAATGATGGTGGCAAGGCAATTACAGCATTCGAATTACAGATGTCCATCACAGATTCTGGTTGTATGATTTTCGGACTATTTCTGAAGAATGATTGATTACTGACCTCATTCTCTCAACACGGGGAGTGAAGTTGGAGCTGATGAATCAATGAGTGGCTGAGTTCCAAGTGAAAGAATAGCGATTGGCGTGACCAGCAGTGGAGAAGGAATGTTGGAGACTACTAGTGTCGATGTTCTGAAGGACATGGCTGGCAGGCTGGAATTTTGTACTAGATGTGCGAGTGAAAGACATAATAAACAGATAGACTGTACACATGCTAATAATGAGTATGAGTTAACTGACTTTAACAAACAGAGACAATTATGAAGGACATTAATTGGAGTTGAAATAGACATTAAACATGTGTTCACAGATAAATAGAGTAAAGGTGCAGATAGCTAATTTAATGCTGTAGACAATAACAGAGTTAATAAATTAGAAATTAAACTAATTTATTTTGTTTACTTTTTTATTTAGACCTCCATCCCTCACGAACTCATATATGCCCCTTAGGCATCCTCACCTGTAACATTTTTGTCAAGTGGGATGAAGGAAATGATTAATTAATCAGCTGTAAATAAAGATCGAATATAGGGAAATAATTAGTAATTTAAAACAATTAAATTAGTTGAAATATTTGTGGGTTAAAATAAATTAGGCTGTTTTGTACAATTGACACAGTGAATGTTAATAATAAAAATGTCCACAGATTTGGAAGCACTGCATACATTAATTAAGGGATTATGGTAGCCAAGTGAGCAAAAGTGTTAACGGCCTTGATAACAAAATTAGTAGTGTGAATGAAGCTGTACATACCCGAATTGGTAGAGTGAAAGAGAGTATGAATGAAACTGCAAATAACCAAATTATTTCAGTAATAAGTCAATGAGAATGAAAATAGCAAAATAGACTCTTTGGACAGAAAAATAGACAATGTTAATGAGAATGTAGACAGAAAAATTGTTTCTGTTGATAGGAAAGCAGAAGGCATTGGCGAGTTAGTGAACTCAGGAATTGACAGTGTAAATGAAAGAATGGCCAGTGTGACTGAAATAATGAATAGTGCAAACAACAGGTTGGACCTTGTCGAGAATAAAGTGAAATAAGGAATAAGTGCGATGAAGAAGCATTTGAAGGATATTCTTCAGCACCAGAATTCTACTACCACCACATCGACAGCAGAGAAAAGTGAAGATGCAGTACAAGACGAAACCCATGCAGCAGACTCGGAGGAGAGCACAAAGATCTGTGGCATTGATGTTGCGCAGCCAGCAGTGGTATAGGGAGTCTCGATTAAGTCCGCCCCTTTAGATAGCCAGACATCTTTGTGGTAGTACCAACACCAGTTTGAAATAGCAGCTACCCTTAATGGCTGGGCAACCGAACAGCGGACATACTACCTTGCCGTACTACTGAGAGGCCCCACACTGAGCATACTAAAATCTCTGACAGAGCGACATCAACTGGAGTACTCCACACTGGTGTCGGCACTGGAGCTTCATTTCGGTGACCAGTACATGAGACATACCCACCATGCACAACTACGAAGCCGCACCCAGCGACTAGGAGAGCCACTGCAGGAGAAATGGCAAGACATTGTGCAGCTCTCCCACCTATCTTTGGAAGGGTGCCATCGAAGAGGCATGCAACATCATTGCAGTTGGCTTCTTCATCGATGTCATCGCTGACACAGAGGTTCGACAAGAAGTACACCTGGCTGCACTCCACAACATGCAGGATGCCCTGGCCCAAGCACTAGAGGTGGAGTCAGCAAGAGAGGGAACCTCACCCTGAGGTCCGGTACAAGCAGTGATGGTGAACGAAGACGAGAAAGACAAATTAACGAAGGCACTGAACGAGATGCAGAAGGCCATAAGGAACATCGCTTCCAGGATCCATTCTACAGAGATTCGACCCCACCCCCACCCGTCGCCCACCAAAAAGATATGAGAGTTGGTAATGTGGACAGATGAAGCACCTGAGAGCCAACTGTTCACAACAGCAGCAGCAGAAACAACAGTGAAATAAAAGGCAGCGAGAGGCAGATGAGAATACAGCTTATTCGGAAAACTTGTAAACACCGATCTTAGAGGGTGAAAATCAGTGACTGTGGGAGGGTAGGCCCCAATGTTCTTACATGTACTGACGTCCACGAGTCGGTGACATCTGGGGATTTTTTAGATGACGGGTTATTCTTAGGTTAGAATACATTACCAGGTGGATGCTAGTGCTCCCCTCAATGTAGAGCAAAATATTAATTTCGGTCATGGTTTGCTCGCCCTAAATGTGACCCCCAGATGTACCGTCGTCACTGTACTTTTTTTGAAGATTTGTGGCGATCATATTATCGCCACATAAGTTTTGGTAGCACCCTGATATTATTTGTACACAAAGGTTGGCAAGTTTGTACATTTTTTGACGTGGTATAATTTTTGAGACTGGTATCAGTATTATTATTGTCCATACATTGGCTTCTCTGTGATATATTTATTAAGGAATGGTTAGTCATTTGGTTTAATAATGGAAAATTTTAGAGATGTGTGTCTCAAAACATATAAGCTCGATTCAGCATGGCATTTCACAGCCCCAGGGTTAGAGTGTGATGCTATGCTCAAACATACTAAAATGGAACTAGAATTATTAACATATTACGACATGATTTTGATGATAGAAAAAGGTGTTCGTGGTGGAATTTAACAATGTTGTAAGCGATATGCTAAAGCAAGTAATAAATACATGAATGCTTATGATAGTACAAAGGAAATCTTTTATCTTGTATATCTGGATGCCAATAACTTATATGAATGGGCTGTGAGCCAGTATTTACCCTATGGTGTGTTTAAGTGGGGAAATACAAATATTGATGTAACAAAAATAGAAGATGATTCTAGCAAAGGTTATATATAGGAAGTTGATTTGAATACCCACATGAACTACACGATCGCCACAAAGATTTGCCATTGGCACCAGAGAATAAAATACCAGAAGTTTAAAAAAATCCCAAACTCTTGACTAATCTGGATGGTAAAGAAAAATATGTATTACATTATGTAAATGTTAAGCATTATCTATCTCTCGGAATGAAGTTGAAAAAGATCCATAGAGTTCTGGAGTTTGTTCAATCAGATTGGCTTAAGTCCTATATTGATCTAAACACAAATATGCGAACAATGTCTACAAATGACTTTGAAAAAGATTTCTACAAGTTACTGAACAATTCCGTTTTTGTAAAAAAAAAAATGGAGAATATTAGAAGCAGAGTGGATATACGGTTATGCACAAGTTCTAAGCAAATGGATAAACTAGTGGCTAAACCAAACTTTAAAGATAAAACTATATTTATTAACTCTTTGGTTGCAGTTCATATGAACAAAACAAAACTGTGCTTTAACAAAGCCATTTATGTTGGAATGAGTATACTTGATTATTCGACAGTCTTAATGTATTATTTTCACTATAACATGATGAAACCAAATTATGGGGAAAATATTGAACTGTGCTATTAAGATACTGATTCATACATCTATTATATAAAAACACCAGACTTTTTCAGTGACATGAAAGAAATGGTCGATAATTTTGATACTTCTGACTATAAAAAAGATAATCCATATGGTATACCGTTAGTTAACAAAAAGATTATTGGCAAAATGAAAGATGAATATAATGGAAAAATAATGGAAGAATTTATTGTTTGAAATCGAAAACGTATGCAATAATGTGGAGGGTGGTGTGAAGAAAAGAGCAAAGGGTGTGAAAAACACTTTAGTCAGAAATGAGATTAGTTTTGGTGACTACAGAAAGTGTTTGTTTGGTAATAAAAAAAAAAGTGTTGTACAAAAGTATGAATCTTAAAAGAAGTAATTAACATGAACTCTATACGATTGAGATGAGAAAAAAAAGCATTTAGTCCCGAAGATGATATAAGATTTATTCTTAAAAATTGCCTTAATACACTACCATGGGGACACTACAAAATTGCAAATGAGTGATACTATGAAAGAACAGTTGCCAAGTGCAAGTCGTCATATAGCTGATATCGTTCGCATAAAATCGTTTGCGACAGACAGTTTTCAACGGTCGATCGACTTGGAGTAGTGTTTCGAGACGATATCTCGTCTCGAAAGGTCGCAAGAGAAGCACGTCACGTATCAAAATTGTTCGCAAGGTGAAAGCTGTAGGGAATGAATGTTTATCGACATCGTGAACAACAAACTCGTCTACAATCGTAGAGAGGTGTATCGAAGAAGAAGAAAATCCTTGGATATAGACTAAAGACGTTTGATTGGTATTGCCCATGCATATTTGGAAAAAACACATATCACTGTTAACATATATTAAAACCCTTTGTTAATTCTGTGCATACCTTTTAAAGATCCAGAATTCATCTCAACTAAATCAGCTTGCCGAATATCATTGGTGCCAAAAAATAGAACAGATCTTCTGGGAAAGTTTTTTCGCATTGGTTTATGAATTTCATATACGATATCGTTTTTTACACCCCCACCAGTGAATATCAAGTTATTGGTAACACGACATCTACAAACACATTTAATTCTTACTTTGTTATTATTTGTAAGTTGATATGAACTTTTTTCATACATTTGAGACAGTATACATTTAAGTTATGATCGTTCATTTTATGTATTTATATAATAAATGAGACAACAAAAAATTGTAAACAATATAGAGAAGAATATAGAGAGAAGGAGACAGCTAATTGAAAAGTTTAAAACTTTTAGAAAATTTTGCCAAGATGAATATGATAAAAATAAAAAAAACATGATCAATTATTGATAGTTGCGATACAAGATTTGGGGCAAAACATTGGACATGTAACAAATGAGAATAAGAACTTAATAAAAGAACTTGTTCCATTTGCTGTTGACTACCCACAAACACCAACAGAAATATATTTTGAAAGAAAACTGTTTGGTAAAACAGGCACCGATGAATGCTATGATGATGGTCATTAAACGAATTGGCGATGATGATGAACGCTATGATGATGACGATGAATGCTATAACGATGAACACTATGACGATGGCGTTAAACACATTGACGATGATGATGAACACTATGACGATGACGATGAACGCTTTGACGAAGCATTGGGGCATTTGAAAACTGATATCTTACAGTTAACTAACTACAAAATAACATTTATTGATAAGAAAGTGTATGACTTCTTAATTGACTGCAAAGACGATGTTTTTGGACTAAAGGCTGATAAAAGTAGATTGTATATTGGTGATAGCGAAGTAACATTCATCAATGACAAATTTAGTAAAAGGTCGGATTTACACTGGAACTGAAGGTTTGATGATATTACTAACTAGTAAGAAAGTAACAGAAAGTGACTACACTGCAACCGACTATGAACACTATAGTCGTATCCTAGCAGATACATACCCAGTTTTTCAAAACAATGATCCAAACTTGGAAACGCCGAAATCGAGTAAAGGGAATAAATGGAAAATTATTGTTAAACCTATTTACGATTCGATTAAAAAGAAACGTCCCTCGCCTAGAAAGAGGAAAGGTATAAAGAAGTATAAAGATTATGCCAAAGAATACATATGGATGGATGATGTTAGGATGCTTATTGATCGACTTCTCGTTATTCATGGCGATGAGTATGCTGGAAATGATAACTATTACAATGAAAATGTTTAAATAATGAATATGCTCAACAGCAAGTTTAGTGACTTTGTTGTGAATATTCCAAAAGTATACCATATCTGATACGAATGTTAAATACAATACCACATACTTTTTGGAAGTCGGAGCATCACGGAAAAGGGTTACTCAATGACTTAATAAATTGGCTGCCTTTTGAGTTGCATGCACCCAGTTATCAGTACTTAGGTCCGGGTACCAGACTAAAAGAGAGAATTGAGTGTGGTGATAAATCCATTATTCCACTAGATGCGACTGCAATGGAACATGATATAGCTTATCCTCATAATAAAGATCTAGCTGAAAGATGTGTAGCTTACAAAGAACTAGAAAAGAAAGCGTTCAAATGATTGTTAAGTTCAGATGTTGATCTCAATGAGAGATTGTGGGCTGGTGCTACTGGATCTGCGATGCATATTAAACGTAAGCTTTGCTGGGGAATTAAAATGAAATGATAAAATATTTGTTATAATAAATGAAAGTAAAAAAACATTGTACTTCAAGTTCCTAACGATGAGTTGGGTTTGAAAATTGATTCTTTCCTAACGAAAGACAGACTGTTGTAAAAACAAGAAATTAAAGGAGGACAAAGGGATGAATATCACAATTTCAGTTCCACAGCTTAAGAAAATGTCCAACGAAATGAAAACTGGAAATGGTTTGACAGTTCATAAGGGTGGATTTTTACCCTTAATTTTCGCAGCATTGGGAGCTCTAGGAGCGTTAGCTGGCGGTGCATCATCTATCGGGACATCAGTAATTAATGCTAAAAAGAAAAAACCAATAATTGAAAGAACAACGCAGACATAATTTAGCTATGGAGGAATACGGCAAGGGATTGAAGAAAGTTATTTGGGGGTAAGAATGTTAAAAAAAAGTAACTCCACTTAGTAACTTCGATATTGATAAAATGGTTAAAAAATTAAACATTAAAAATTTTCGGGGTGTATTTATGATCGATGAGCTACTTAACATGCCACTCGATAATGAATGTGGGATTGTTAATCTAGATGTTTCGACAAACTCTGGTACACACTAGGTATACTATTGGAAAAAATTAAACAACAAATATTATTTGCTTGCGGCCAGTGTAATGGGCAAGCTTGTCTTAATGCTTCACCATATCAGAGTGATATTAATGAATACGGTACTTTTGACCCCGAAATCCTGGAAGAACTGGAGACAAATGTCGTTGAAGAAGAGAACACGGGGGAATATGAAATTTTACAGCGACTGGAAGACGATGATGAAGAAGAAGAAAATTGAAATTATAACTTGTAGTTCTTATTATTATTCAATTTTTTTAATTTCAACGTTCATAAATGTATGAAATGGTATTCTTCAATAAAAACATTAATTAAAAATTTAATTCTTTTATTTTTATTTAGTTAGGAAGTAATTAGTATAAATAAGATTAGAATTAAAAAATAATTTAAGTATTTCCCTTAATAACTTTATAAGTACACGAGTAGGTAAGTATTATTAAATGAATAGATACTGAATTATTGAAAAAAATTATTAATTATAACGTAATAGTTAATAAAAAATGCAAATTATTTAGAATTATATATTTATCAATAATTTATAAACTTTATACGGCGTGTTTTTAATCGGGACTACAGGTTGACCTCGAATGATACTCTAAATAGTTAAACACTGCGCGCGCTCTGCCCTCTATCTCGAAAATGGTTCAAGATATAAAAAAAATGTTTAAACAAAAGTTGTAGAGAATTTAATCCTCTACAATATTTATAATAAATACAAATAGCATAAAACCCATAGGAAACGAGATATTTGCAATAAATGTGTAAAAAATCGATTTTTTGACCTTTGACCTTGAAATATCTGTGGTCGCGGACACCCTACGATAGGTAGGTTTTGAGACAAGTTTTAGGGTGTCAAAATAAAGGTTTATACAAGTTTATAGCTGACTACCTCTCATTCCGAGATTCTTGCCCTCATTTGACTAATATTCCTGGACTATACACCAATGGATGCAATCAATTTAGAGTACTATCAGAAAAACAGAATTAACATTATTAGTTTAGTTGGGAAATACAGTTCAAAAGAAAAAATATTTTTCTTTGATAATCGAATATAATTTTTTTTTTATGAGAGATGGAACTGTAGTTGAAATAATAATAAAACCAGAACAATTTAATAGTGTTATCAACTTATATCATCAACGGAAAAAAATTGACATGTATAAAACTTTTGTATACTCTGATGATATGATATATTTTAAAATACCAAAACCCCTACAATGTACCCGAAGGTACAATTGTGTTTATTTAAATAGCTGTGGTATATGAACCCATTTAAAATTAATAGATAATGTTGCTTTTTAATGGAAACACTTCCATTAAAAACAAAACTTACAGTCTAAGAATCTAAAAAGTCTTCAATTTTATTACGATACTTACCATTATTTAACTTACAAGTCATATCTATTGTAACAAAACCATATTCATTATTCCAACATTTTGAACAAGTCTCCCTAAATTTCTCAAACGACATATCACCACCAACAAAATCACTATGGATATGTTTAAGATTTGTATCATCTTGTCTGAATATGCAAAGAAAATTGGCATTGTCTCTTAAAAGCTGCTTATATGGTCCTTTGAGTATGTTTGACCTAAATAGAAACAATCAATATCTTTGTGTCTACCGCGAGTAAAGTAATCCCTTACCATATTTTAGTTTTCATGTATGATATCAACGAAAACAACTACAGACTCTATATGACATTCATTTACATCAACCATTTCTTCATTTGGTGGAAAGAAGTATGCTATCGGTTCATTAAATAATGTTTATGCTACATCTATATCTTTCTTTAAATTTATATATTTTGGCTGGTCCAGACTTTTTGGCCAAACATAGAGAGTACCAAAGTTCAACCATCCCTGAGCATATATAAAATTATCTATCATAAGTGTAGTTTTTCCATAGTTACTAGGACCCACTATGAAACATCTAATATTATTAGGTAATAATTCACCATGACGTTTTGTCGATACAGTCTTGTCTGGTATTCTTATTTTAATATCCCAGTCTACATGTTTCTTGCTCATTTATTAATAGATTTTTTAAATAATATAATAAATGAGTAAAGTATTCAAACTAACAGATAACAAATCAGTGTTGAAGAAGAGACTAAATTACCCTTTAGAGATAGAGGGACACTCATTGGCTTTAGTTCAGTTCTATACTACTTATCTAAGGCATAACATTATCTCTGGGAGAATTAAGCTATATTTCGTGGGTCAGAATGATATGGAATCAACAATTGATACTCCAGTTGGTCAATATAGCTTAAAAGATCTTGAAAAAACTATAAAAGCAGTTTTTTCATTTAGTGCAGATTCAATGGGTGGGAAAGAAAATGATATATCTTTCGAGCTGGATAAAATAACAAACAGAGTGAATGCAAAATGTACGCTTAAACTACAGTTTGGAAAATGGGTGTTCAATAGGAAAACTTTTGGGTTTCGTAGAAAATAAAACTCTGAAAGCAAATGTAGATCATTATGGCGATACAATTCCAAAATTTGCTCCATTTGAAACAATAAATATTCACTGTAATATAGTAAAAGGTATGATATTAAAACATGACGAAAATAATCATAGAGAAACTAGCATAATTGCCACCTTTAAACCAAGAACAGCATTTGAATTTGGAGATACGATCTATCACGAACCAGCTTATCCATTATTTTTCCCAGTGCAAACAAATCAAGTTAATGAAATAATATTTGAAATTAAGGATGAAAAAGGTAATTTAGTTAACTTTGATTTTGCCGAAAGAACAGTGGTATTATAGATGAAACCATAGATATATTTTGGGTTGGAAGTAGTCATATTATATAATAACTTTAATAGTTTTTAAAATATTAAAGTTTCATGTGATAAAGATGAATAATATTTCTATAGAAATTGCAATGAAAGATTTAGAAAAAGAATTCAATGTTTCGGCTACTTTAATATTTCCAATTTGTTACAATTTCCAATTGTAGACTATGTTGTAGCACATTGCCGAAGTCAGAGCGATAATTGTGTTTTAATGATTGGATAACCATTAAAACTTTATAGAGATATGAGCACAAATAAATAACAACTGATGTCTAATCATACGACGACGATCATTTACTCTTTAAAAAACTGAATAGAATTAATTTGTTTAACACCACAATCTACCATTCCATCATATGCAAAACTTATACCTCCACGATTAACATCATTTAAAACTTTTTCACTGAAAATATGAACATATCTGTCTAGTAAGGTTACTTTAAAATTTCCAGAAGTAATTACCACTTTGTACCCATACCATGTATCATTTATTTCAGCATGGTCTATGGTATAGGATTGTCCAATTGTAAGTTCGGAAAGTTTCTTAAATTGCTTAGTTCCGTTTAATACATTTAGCAAATGATCAATCTTTATTATATACAATATTTTATTTTTACACATTCAAATTTCTTGAGCCACCCTTTTTTTTTGCAACTGCTACCAAACACAACTTTACGCACATTTTTGCAGATGCACTCAAACGCAAAGTTTAATTCAACTTTTTTTTCTAAAGACTAAGATCTAACCAAACGCAACTTTTGTAGTCACTTTTTTGCAGTTGCTCCCAAACGCAACTTTATTTAGTCACTTTTTGCAACTTCTCCCAAACGCAACTTTTGTAGTCACTTTTTGCAACTGCTCCCAAATGCAACTTTTGTAGTCACTTTTTGAGGCTGCGCTCGAATTGGTAGTTGATGTTTTGGATCAGAAAATTAAGAGGAATTTTTTCTGATGGTTTTCTGATGGCTCGAGCATTTCATTAACGGTGGTTTTCTGATAACTGGGGGCTGCGCTCGAATCGGCATTATGATACTACTAATGTATGTATATATGTTTATAAATTTGTTAACTAATCGTCTTGTGAGCGATAAAAAGTTGCATAATTTGACTGTACCTATACATCAAACATTACGATTTAATTTGGAGCATGACAAGCTTAAATTAAGTATATAATGCTGTGTTTTATTATATTATTGTAATTGAAAGTAAGGGTGTATTGTAATTAAATCAAAGCACAGTATGTTTTGTGCCATAATTGAAAAACATTATGAATTAAATTTTGAATTTTTTAAATGTATTTAGATCATTCTCAAGTAAGGTTGCTCGTATGATGATGTGTATTACATGTTGATTTTGAAAAAGTTTGAGGTACGTTGCAGAATAATTTTGAAAACCAAACAACATAGTCTAAATTTGTAGCCTACTTGTTTATTATGATGAAATGTGAATTTATGTCTAATGGGTATTGTGGATATTGATCCCGATATGGTATCCACGTTTAAGAATGTTAAATTTTGCAATGGAAGGATGGTTTTGAAATAAATGAACGTTATTTAAATTTAATAGCGTATGTTAAATGGAAGGTTATAATTAATATGAAAAGTGTTTCTTTTTTGACAATGAATAAAGGTTGAGGGGGTGTTGTGTGTTTATTTTTAAGAACACAGAGATGAAGTGTGGAAAGATTGCTCCAGTGTGTATAATGTCCCTGGATCTTATCAATAAGAGTTAGTTATTGGGTATGACAAGTTTGAGTCCCTTTTTGTTAACACTGACCTAGATATTAAGATGTTTTTAAAGTAAATGTGACGGTGGCTTTATAGTTTTAGGGACAGGCCTGGATCGCCCTATTTTATTTTGTGTACTAATCCAAACAAGGAATTTAAGTAATATTGAGCAAACCTATAAGCAACTTGACATGTGTAGTGGGTACTACCTCAACTTTAGCTGTAAAATAGAAACTTTAAAGTAATTAAATATGCGTGGTTTAAACTAAACATAATAAAATTTTGATAAAAAAATATTTTCTAATTAAATATGTAAATACTGGGAATAGTATTTTTAAATATGATAAATATAATTTTAGGGAATTTTGTTTAAACTATGTATTGAGTATCAAACCATTCAGCGACTAATGAATCCGGTACTGAAAGTCAGTGTAACATTGTAATAACTTTGAAGGAGATATATGATGTTCAAAAAATTTTTGTAACTAAATCTTATTAATTTACTTACTGGAATAAAGTAATGGAATGTGTTTTACGGTGATACAAACTTTGTATGTGAAGTGCATGATCATGCAAACCAAAACTGAAAGTGATTGTACTATTGTATTTAATTGAAAATAGACATGTAATGTAGACAAAAATTTTGTATCATGTTAAAATATAATTTAGTTTATGTGATAATGTAATGAGATGTATTATATTGTGACTTTATTGTGTATGGATGTATAACCATGTAAATGGTTAAATTTTCGAGATGGAATTGCAGTCCAGCCTTGATACATGACATCCATGTAGGTTTAGATTTGGGACAGTTTCTTCGAAATATTCCCCAAACCAAGGGGAGTAATGTAGCATTGCAGCTAGATATATACAATTTATATATTCGGGAAGTGTTTCGATTGTCTATATTTCAGTCAAGGATAGTAATTGATGTAATATTTGAAAGGTCGCGGCAATGACAACTTGTATGTATTTCATATATTTTCCTTTTTCCAAATTTGATATTTTTCTTTCCTCATTTCATCAGTTGTAACAGACGACAACAACAGACGTGCATATTTTCCTTTTCACTGGGTTAGTAAACTAAATACATCAGCCACCACAGGGCACAACATGGTGAAATGAGGAAAATAACAGAGGTCACCTTTTGCTGATGTGACCGACTGCTCGAAAACACTATGCTTTCAATGAGGAAACTTTCTTCCAATATATAAGGAAGCACGACCTTTCTCGGGTATCACAACAGTTCGTCGCAGCACGATCGTTTGTTATCTGTCAGTCGGGCAGCCTGCAACGTGTCATCACGTGACTCTCATCAACCAGCGTCCGCGACTTTGGCCTTCTTTTGTATTTCGGACATTTCAATTCAAATATTTATTCAATTTATTTTCCGTCGGTGCGAGGAGTCAATAGGGCGCCGGGAGAAAAAAGTAACGATTCTCTCTCGTCTACGTAACTCTCGAAATTAGAATTTCTTTTATGAAGGATGCCATTCTGTCTTGTTTTGTTTTGTTCGTCATCTTCGAGTGTCAATAGTTTGTTTTGCCGAGACGACAATAAATCTCCAGTAAAAATTTAACATCTTCTTTTATTTATTGGCAATCCTGGTAACAACAAACTTTCATTATTATGTACTCAAAGTCTTCAACTCACACTGAGCTAGTCCGTTGGTGTTTACTGAGAACTACAACGAGAGAACAGGGCAGTAACCTGTTACAAACACACAAACCTTGGCCAATCATTTGTGAATATTTTCTGAGTGTGATATTGGTGAAAACTTGTAACATCCTTGTAAACTGCACGTTTGCATAAAGCTGCACATTAAAATTGTATGTGAAACGTATCCTTGGTGTAAGTGGACATTTTTGGAGAACCTCCCCTCGCCCCACACACTTAGAAGTTTAGTTTTGTAACTCTGCTATTCTAAGGTATTCTTTGTAAAAGTAATATGGTAGTTTTAAGGGTATCCATGTTGCATGCAGTAAATGGACTTTAAGTTCGAGACAGCTTTTTGTCCTGCGAGAGTGTCTGGGCGTTTCGTCAAAAATCTATGAGAGAGTAAATATTTGATCTACCCAATACCCTGTGGGGTTGAAGGCGTCTCAAATTCTGTGCCACTCTGCTCCCCATTTGACTGCGGGGCAATGTGCCTGTGTGTAATCTTCTTGATTTATTTCCTGATCATGATATCCTGGGTCTACAGATTAGACAAGGCCACTGTCCTGGTAAATTTGAAAGCAAGCAATGTGGCTGAAGAGGAGAGTGAGGGCGTAGAGGAATTGCGTAAAAAGATGACTGTGATAGTACGTGCAGAAGATAACAACAATATTGCAATAGTTAATGAAAGTAGACAAACTCAAAGTTAAATTTCTAAATGCCGATATTGCGCGGAAAATCACCATTACTTCCCTCTATGCGATTACAGAATTACGTCCCTGTAAGCCAGCTAATATTTTGAAGTTTTGTTTGCAAGTTAACCAACTTCAAAAAAGGGAATTCTTTGTGAATGATACATGTTTGCTTCAGGCCGTAATTAATAAATATTCTTGTGTGGCAACCGAAATAATTTCTAATGGCATTGAAAAGAGAGAAGAGTTGTGTGGAGTAAAAGAAAATCTATGGAAAGTTTGTGCCGCCAAAGAGTAAGGGATGATATGGGCCGGTAGTATGTTTACCTCTTTCAGAGCAGGGGCGAGAGTATTTTACAGTTCCAAAAATCTGTGAGTGACCATGCTGGGGTGCTAAATATTGACCTGGAAGGAGAAAACTTGGTTGAGATTCTTATTGATAATTTGTCCCATGTAGTATGCACACACAGTGTGGGTTGTAATTCTTCTGTCACTCTTGAAAATTTTTGTAAATGGGCTGTTCAAGTAGAAAACAGGGCATATGTTTCACGTTTGTGCGTGAGTGAGTCGTCAAATGCATTGAAAATTAATGAACCCAGGGTTGTTAACCGTAAATGTTTTAAATGCCAACAAAAGGGGCATATTGTAAAATATTGTAAACAAAAGATAGAGAACCACATGTGTCATTATGCGACCAACGGGGACATTTACAAAAGAAATGTGTGATATTCCGAGGGAAACATAGGAATCGCAAAAACCGGGTGAAATTTATCGCTGTGTTGGGACGTCGGCGGGAAAAGTATAAGAAATAATTAGCAAATATTGTGATGAAGGGCAAAAGGGTTGCCGCACTAATTGATACTGGGGCTAGCAATTACTTCATAAGTCAACAGTTTGTGAGCTTGTTAACAGAGGAAAATCCAGAGCTAGAAAGTAAGCTTTAAAGAGATAAAATGTTTTAGATTAGTGTTAGCTAATGGGGTGACTTGCAATGTGACTTTGAAGTTGCAGCTTCATTTAAAATTGAGCAAATACAGTTGGACCAAGGTATTTTGGGTCATGCCTCGTTTGGTACATCAGGTAATTTTTGGTTAAATTTCTTGGCTGAAACTTGGGAAATTATTTATTTTCAACGTGGGTTATTCCAATTTATTTTCGACCCTAGAGGAACTAAAATCAGCTTACAAAGGAAAAAAAAAAAAAGAAGTCGCATGCCATATCATCCATAGTGAGGGCAATTGTTTTAATCTAGAACAGCTGGGTAAGTTGGAAAGGTTGATAGGAGAATTTAGCGATGTTATCACAAAGCGAGTAGGGTGCTGTGAAAATGTGCCGTACCAAATATGAGTAGATGATGAAACATTCATGCGCTTGAAGCCCTTTGGATAAAGAATGAGTGTATTTTGAGGATAACCAGAAAATTAGAAGGTGTTTGTACCAAAAAGGGCCTGGAATTTAATATTGAAATATTTTCATGACTCTACGAGGGGAGTGAATATGGGCAAAGCGAAAACCAAGGCACTTATTAAACGAGAATTCTTTTGGCCGCATATGATTGCTGAGATTGATAAGTTACTGTGTGTTGAGTTGCTTGACTTGTGATCATGTACAATTGTTTTCAACTTCGCTCAGTACTCTTCTATCGCTTTGATTCTGTAAAAAATGGGGGGAAATTATTTTATATGCTACTTTTATATGTTGTGCTATAAGTTAACATCCCACAATATGATTTTGGAAAGTTGTTGATTAAATAAGATTAGTGTCAGGAGTTGAGTGAGAGATTTGGAAATGATGGGTCTTAAGTTTTTTTTTTAAGTTGTTGTGGAGACTTGGTCACCTCTTTAAAAATTTTTAAAAGGAGGGTGATTTGTGGCGATCAGATTATCGCCACATAAGTTTTGGTAGCGCCCTGATATTTTTTGTGCACCAAGGTTGGCAAGTTCGTAAATTTTTTAACATGGTATAATCTTTGAGAACAGTCTCAGTATTATTTTTGTCTATATATTGGTTTTCCTGTGATATATTTTTTAAGGAATGTTAACTAATTTGGTAAAATTTTTATAAGTGTATTATAAAATTAAATATTCATATTTTGTGTAATATTGTACCTAGATGTCAAAGCTCTTATCGAGTGCATCGGTATGTTGGTTGTTAAAACAACCACTAGGGTGTGTGGTCGACATTTCGTGACTTCATCCTGGCGAGGACATATTAAAACTGAAAGTGAAACATATCCTTGATGCGAGTGGCCATTTTTGGAAAATACCCCTGCCCCACCCCCCTTTTTTTCCCCGGAATTCACGAAACTTTTTTTTTTTTGTTTCTAACTCTGCTATTCTAAGGTATTCTTTGTAAAAGTAAGATGGTAGTTTTAAGGGCATCCGTGTTGCACACAGTAAATGGGCTTATGTCCGAGACAGCTTTTTGTCCCGTGAGGGTGTCTGGGCATTTAGTAAAGAACCTAAGAGTAAGGCAATATTTGACTTACTCGATACCCTGTGGGATTGAGGGCGTCTCAGTTGCTGCACACTATCTCCATGATACCTGGGCTAGTAGAGGATATTACAAGCTCCCTCTATATGCTTATGCTAAAGAGGGATGAGTATTTTTTAGGCCATTCCCGCCTTCACTGACTACGTACTTTTGCAGGCTAAATGGTAGAGACACGACTATATAAAATAAATCTGACACCAATTTAAGAACAATTATTTAAATCATTCCCTCCTGAGAGGCCCTTACAAACACTTTGCTCCTATTTAGTCGGAGCACATTAGCACTGCAAAAAATGTTTCAAAGCACACAAAGCATTACAAGGCATGTTAAATCCCAGACGTGTAAAATACGTACTGGGTCGCTGTGTAGTATGCTCCCCGGATAGCAAATAATAAACGGTTCCAAGAATAAATTACGTTATAATGCCGCTAGGTATGTCGGAATGGCGTAGGACTTCTGATCTCGGGGTTGTAGGCCGTCCTCCCGGACCAATCTCCTCGTCGATGATTCTGGTGATCTCTGCCCCATTGATTGTTACTCCAGATGAATGATCCTGTAGGTGTTTGCTAAATGGTAGCTGGTGGGTCGACTACTTATCGACATGTTGATCTTGGCGGGCCAACAACACCCATGGTGATACGGAACAATTCTTAAACTGACATTTGCAAAATAAATGAATGACATAAGACTTGGTTGAGTGGGTATATTGAGGGACCGTTCCCTAATATGCATATAGACATCAAAAATAAATTATGTACCGTTCAGTTCACAGACGTATTTATTCCGATGAAATTACATCTCTCCCGAGAGCACTTTACACAAACACAAGTGGCGAGAACCGACCACTGCTGTGATACTGATAAACGTCTTATGGCACAAGAAATTACAGTAAAGTTAAATTTCCCTGGGCGATACAATTAGCGCGGGAAGGGAGGGTAGTGTACCAGGCGACTACATAAGAAATCGTTCCAAGGAGTTAACAGTCTATTGCAGATTAATGTCCATACCAAAGATGTTGAATGCCACCCCGGGGCCAGCGGGAACTGCCGGAGCTCATGACACATGCACCACCCTTGTCAAATTCTCCTTACTGACTACTTTTCCCGCAAGACATGCGAGCGGGCCTTGGCAAGCCCCTTGCATCATGCTGACAATTGAAACATACGCTTAAAATTAAGCAAAGAACCCTGCAACACAAAACACTGATGGATGGAATGGACAAAACACTTGGTGCGCAATGAGTTAAATGATAACATGTGAACAATGCATTATAAAACCACAAAACAAAACAAATAAGAAATTCTTTAATGAATCATAACATATAACGTCTGAAATAGGTCCTAGACTCGTAAACCCAATTATTGCCAGGCCTATTTCCAATTCCTGGCTTATGGAGTCTTTGGTTACCATAGCAACCAACAGCTGCAATGCCAGTGTGCCCTTCTACTGCGCTCCACCGATCCTGATCGCTACAGCGACCGGGCGCACTCTCTGCCCATATGTAGAGAGCACAGCCCTGCTGCGGTGGTAATGCAGGTCACACCTGGACAAACAGTCTTAGGGGTGAGAGCATGTGGCACACCTCAGTTACATTTTGAAACGCTAGATGATTAACAAAAATGGTGAAGATCCGGGGAGGATGCAATGACATATGTTTACACATATCCGAGTCGACCACGCTACTCTCTGGCGGTAAGCAGGCTGCCTTTTCACTGGCCAGGTCATCCTGCACAACTTATGAAAAACTCTAATTGCAATTTGCTTAGAGTTGTAATGTAAGTGATGGTTTGTTATGATTGAAAATAACATGAAACAGGGTGATAACACTTTTACAAGGCTCAACAAATTCTACTTTTAAAATAATAATTCTCTTATGCCGATATGCGGTCACTTTACTGTAACACTTAAGTGCATATGACATCTACAACATATCTCTTTTCACACTTGATTAAATGCAAAACAAATTTTCCCTTATTAAGCCTATTATCTCACTAAGCTAATTTGTGTATCAGCTTTCTTCCTTTGATATTGAAGGTTCGCTAGTCTTCCATATTTCAAGGTTTGTGGTAAAAGTCTGGTTATTTAACCATGTGGTTAATGTTTACATTTAAGCTGGATTCACAACCATCCATTTCATCTATCAGTCGCCCGTCCGTCGGTCACATGACCTTCAACCAATTGCAAGGCAACTCTTTTTTCCCTCTGTCCATCCATCAAGTATATCTCAAACTTTAACATTCGACGGATCAACGGATGGGCCACTGTCTTATGATATCGTTCCTTTAACATGGCTGTCAGAAAACGGTCATTTATTTATTTGTCTGGACATTTTTCTTTTTAAATACTCAAGACAGTGAAGTTGTTTACTTTTTTTCGTTTTACCTTTGAATTGAACTGCAGATGACTTGTAGCATTTTGAAGGGAATGCTGATAAAATAAGTTAGGGAAAGCGAACATATTTATTATATTCATTAAAAACATTTGTCTGTGCGCGAAAAAGTTAGTGTTATTGGGTGGTAACACAAAACATTTTCTGCCCGACAGATCGACAGATGACGGACTGTTGTGAGTCGCTTTCAATTGAAGGACGATAAACATAACTGATGGCTGACTGATAGATGGGCGACTGATGGAAGCGACGAATGGTTGTGAGCCAGCTTTTATGTTACTTCATTGGTAACAAAGCTAACCTCACAATACTAACACAACACTGGCCATGATACTATATACTACTGGACTTATTATAATAAAATCAAATATTTTATAACTAGCGGCTTTCAATAGGAATAAACTAAATGGAAAATTACATGGTAATTTTTCCAGTGTTGCATCACTGCTACAAGTGTGAAGCACAATACTTTGTTCAATTTGGCTTTTGTGTGCTCTACACACATAAAAACATATCACTCCAAAACTACACTAAACCCTCTTAAAATTAGAACACATGCACTGAATGGTAAATAGAAGATGCGCGAAATATGTAATGGTTGGCAGTGACTTACAGTGTTTCTGTTTACATGAATTGCATGGTGCATTACATTTGGAACATGGGATAGTAATATATATATCATAAATAATTACACTCACAATAATAATCACATACATAACACTCTGTTCCAATAATAATATTATGTGTCATATTTGGGACACTTCATAAGCAAGGCCATATAAAAAAAAAACAAACAAAGATAATTACAATTATTTAAATTGTGAATTATCACTGCATTGACACACTGGTGTACATGCGTGGAACGGTACACTGGGCGTAGCATCTCTCGTGGAGACAGCTCTGTGGTCAGTGTGTGTTGGGCGCTGAGATGCAGAGAACAGCTTTTGGTGACGATGGCTCATGCCAGTATGGTCGTTAAAACAGGATTGCGATGCAATACTTGTGGAGGGGAGTCTGAATGATGTTCCTTGCCAGATGGTCGTTGACACTGGGTCGACCATAACCGTAGTACGACCAGACACCCCCAGGCCCCAGTGATCACCCGACACCATAGAACACTATTATTTGACTACAGCGACAGGTGAGACCACACCAGTTAAAGGTAAAAGCAAAAATAATTTGAAGCTTGGTGACATAAGCATAGAATACGATGTTTACATAGCCGTAATAGAGGACATGTGTATTTTAGGGCTTGATGTACTAGATAGACAGAGGTGCTGTATCAATACTCGACTTGGTGTGCTACAGGTAGGCATTACAGAGTTGGTGGTTTCGAAACTGCATGCTTTGTCCTCTTTAGTTAGCTGCCCAGTAGTATGTGGTCAATCCACTGTGCTGCCAGCTTCTAATAAAATTGTAATTACAAGCAGGTGCCAAGGGAATTTTGTCAGATGTTTGGGTTTAACTGGGTCAGCAGAGAAGATTGGTGTCCTGTCAGGTAAAGTAGCTGTGGCAAGACATTTGGACTCTTCTAATTCTGACAGTTTACCAGTTAAAATGATAAATTTGTCTGATAGTGCCATTCGTCTGGCAGTTCAAAGTTATGCCTTTCGATATCTATAAAGATTATCAAGACAGGAAAGACATTTGAAGAGCACCTATCTCTCTTAGACTCTGTATTCTAGAAAGTCGCCCCAGCCAAATTGAAATTGGCTCCTAAAAAGTGCCACTGTTTCAGAAAAAATCTTCTTGGGACATAAGGTATCGGCCCATGGGATCGAAAGACCCCGAAAATACCAAGCAATAAGAAATTGACAGATGCTAACTGACAAAACTGAAGTGTTGAGTTTTCTGGGATTATGTGTCTACTGACATCGATTTGTACAATGGGTTCTCCATGATTGCAAAGCCACTCCATAAACTGACTAAGGCAAAAAGGATATTTCACTGGACCACTGAGTGTGAAGATGCTTTTAGTAAACTAAAGAGAATCCTGATATCTCCTCCAACCCTGGGTTTCCCAAAAAGGGTGTATTCATTTTGGATACTTATGTTAGTGATGTGGGCCTTGGAGCTGTGCTATCTCAGGTTCAAGTTGGGAAGAATAGACCACTAGAATACTTCAGTGAGGTATTGCATAAGCCTGAGAGAAATTACTATGTTACACACAGAGAGCTTCTGGCCACAGTGAAGGCAATTTCACACTAGCACACCTGACCATGCTTCCTTACACTGGCTACTAAATTTTAAGAACCCCGAAGGTCAAATACCTAGGTGGATACAGCATTTTCAAGAATATGACTTTGAAATACAATACAGATCTGGGCGCCTCCACAGCAATGCTGATGCACTTTTTAGAAGGCCATGTGAGCCATTTTGTCATTGCGAACATCAGGAAATAAAGGGTGGTGTATTACTGAAATTATGGAGGACAAGAATTTAAGGTTCTCTATTTTGCGCTGAAACAACTACCTGGAGTGATGAGGGTATTAGGAAAGACCAGAAGAATGATCCCACTTTGCAGCCATTATTAAAGTGGAAATATGCTGGCTGTCTGCCGAAACAGAAAAGATATCTAATCTAAGTGCAGCAGTTAAAGCATACTGGGTACAGCGGGATTCCCTCATACTGAAGAATGGTGTACTTTATAGAAACTGGGAAATAAATTATTGAAAACAAACAGGGTTAAAGCTGGTACTTTCTGAATGCAGTGTTCTAGGAGTATTAAAAAAACAACTGCATAATGAAGCAGTCAGTGTGCACTTCGGTGTTAATAAGATACTTGTTAGAGTTAGGCTGAAATTCTACTGGCGCCATTGTCAGGAGGACATCGATAAGTGGTGCCGAATGTGCGACACCTCCTCCACAAAAGGGCCCTAGGATCAGGGGATAAGCTCACCTCCAGAAATACAATGTTGGGGCCCCATTAGAAAGGATGGCAGTAGATATTCTGCATCTTTTGCCTTTCACAGAGAGAGGTAATTGATATCTACTGGTGGCTCAAGATTATTATATTAAATGGCCTGAGGTTATTCCCCTCCCGAACCAGGAAGCCGGTACTGTGGCTGAGGCACTCATAGAACATGTATTTTGGAGGTCTGGGGTACCACTAGAACTACATTATGATCAGGAAAGAAACTTTGAGGCTGCTATCTTCCAGGAGGTGACGAAAATTCTAGGGATGAGAAAGACTAGAACTAACAGGCTTACAACCTCAGTCGGATGGAATGGTCGAGAGGCTTAACCACACTCTTGAGCAGTAACTGTCAATCTTTGTGGCAGACAACCAAAAGGACTGGGATTCAAAGGTGTTGTTGTTTCTTCTTGCTTACCACTCAGCACTTCACGAGTCAACAAGGGTAACACTATCAAGGATGCTGTTTGGAAAAGAGCTACGCCTCCCAGTGACCTGCTGTTTGGCCGACCAACAGAAGAGGAAGCTGCAGCCACTGATTATGTCAGCGAAGTACATAACAGACTTGTTAGAATTCAATGAAGTGTTTGTTCGGGATGAACAGACTTGAGGAAGGGGAAGTGTTGCATGCTCGCCTATTTGCCTCTACGATCGAGGCAAGGTAACGATGGGTTTAGAATTTCAGATGTGCGCCCCGGACTCTGGTCGTATTGTTTTTGGCTGATATCTGAAGAATGCTCTAGATTACCGACCTCACTATCACAGTACGACTTGGGGTACATTGAAACTTCCTGATGTCACGATGAGCTCTATATATATCGCAGCAGGCTTCTGGGCAGGGAGTGAAGTTGGAACTGATGAATGAATGAGTGACTGAGTTCCGAGCGAAAGGTGAACGAATTTCGTGCCCTGCAATAGAGAAAGGAAGTCGGTAACTGCGAGTGTCGATATTTTAAGGACGCGGCTGGCAGGATTGGACTATTGGACTAGTGCACGAGTGAAAGAAATTATATGATGAAAACCGATAGACTGAACACATAGACTGTAACTAACAGAGACAAGAGGGACGTTAATTGGATTTGAAATAGACATAAAATATTGCACTCACTGTTAAATAAAAAGAGTAAAAGTGCAGACAGCTAATTTAATGCTGTGGATCATCGCAGAGTGAATCAATTAGAAATCAAATTTAGTTTTACTTTTTTATTAAGACCTCCATCCCTCACGAACTTAAGATACACCCCTCAGGCATCCTCACATGTAACAGTATAAAAGGGCTGGCACAACCAGCAATATTTGGTTTCTGCTCTTCTACCGCTCTTGTACAGTGCTGAATGAAACAATCAGGTTAGCGCATGGCTGATACATCTGCAGATTCAACCACTCTTTTTGGGCCAGAAACTCTTCCAGCTGAAGACAACATCGACCAAAAGTCTCTTCTGCAGCAGACTGTCACCATGGAGTGGGGTGATACTGGGATCATATGAAACAGGAAGCCGTAATGACTTGGCCAAACTTGGGCTAGCAAATTTGATGGCTGTAATGGCTTGGAAAGAGGCTGATTGGGAATTTACAAAGGTGGTGAACAAAATTTGGATAGAGGTGTTTGGAATTATACCCGGTAGGCGCCACATGTTACCATGGTGGCGTCAATGATGCTGGTGAGGTAGAGCTGAGTCCTCATTACCTCGGAGTGCTGCGTGCCGATCACCCAGTCAAACGTTCCGTTATGGTCTTGCTGTTCACTTGATGTGGGGTCTCATTGTTTGCTAGGTGTGGGGCTCTTCGGGTGGCCCAATCACCACGTAGTATTGCAAATTATTGACATAATGAATCGACATATTCAGACTCCCTATGTGTGGGTTGTTAGGGCTAAACCACACGCCCATAAATGCTAAACACGATACTTTGAAATACGTTGCAGCACACATGAAAACAAATAGTTATCCTTAAAATGCACATGAACACTTGCAGAAGAAAATGGCGGGTTTTAAGAGGCCTGTGTCGTGAAATGCTATTCGACAACCGAATAAAAAGCACTCGTTAGTGAATGCTGTTTTATTTGGAAACTCTAACGTTCTCTCCAGGAGAACAGTTTACACAGTGGCATGCTTTCAGCCTGCAGCGAAGGCTACACAGTAATAAAAGTACTAGGCTGGTATGGAATTAATTGGACTGATAAATTTACTAACTCCCCAGGCGATACAATTCCTGTGGTGATGAGGGGGAGTGTCCGGGATGGCAGAAATTAAAATGGTTCTTGAGAAATTAAACTATTGGAGAGAAGTTACCGGCAATGAAGAATTGAGGCCGTCCAGACAGGAAAAGCACGAGCGCGATTTCACACACTCCTCCCCTCTAGGTGCGGCTTCTTGACTAACTTCCAGCCATGGTGCGAGGGCTGGCGGGCGCAGGCCCACATGTTGCGGAGGGATCTACTTGCACACACAAAAGAACATATTTACCATTACATGCTACAAACAATATTAAACACTGCAAATACAAAACAAATAATTACTATGATACTTACCTTACAAATAGGGTGAAGTGTAATGGACAAACACTGGTGGCAGTGAAAATAATAATTTATGAAAAACAACACTGCAAAACAATAACACAGGGGCATAAGGGTTTCTAGGCATCTTTGACATTATTTGCTGGTCACGTATCCTCATCACATGTCGAGAAATATTCCTGCAAAAATGTTTATAATACATTTGATGCAATAACACGTGTTTGTGTATCACTCCGCCCGCTCTCTCGGGCCGGTAAATGGGTGTGGCATTGCCCTGCTTTTCACTGAACTGCACTTGCCCTAGCCTGCACTTGCGTGCACCACTCCTGCACTCACACGATGCTAACATTACTCGCAGGCAATAAATCGTCGAGTGTGCATGCGTGCTGTGGAGAGGCTGGTGTGTTAAACAGTCTAAGGTGGGTAACAAACACACTTCAAGACACAGATCTCTACTTCTGGGATACTGAGCATTCCAACAGCTCCTGAAGTTTTCGCTTCTTCCCTACCATCGCCTGGTATGGACACCAGAACTGGTAATGGTTGCAACTAAGGCACTTCAGCATTCCCCTGCCCGCCAGATGGTGCTGGAATTGTGGACACTACCCCTCCGCTAGCTGTCTCCCTTCTTTATTTTCCAGAACAACTGATAGTCAGATAGGATAAAGTTCTAAAATACTTACTTTCTAGCTTTATCCATTGCCCATTTCCAGCCAGATTAACACCAGGTTGCTTTCACCTGTATTGAGCAGGTTTAAACTTCCCTGTCAAAGTTATCTAGTGTTGGAAGTAGTACAGGGCCACAATGTTGTTATTACTCGTAAATATAACACATGAATTCTAACTGCTCTCTCTATGTACTAATTTATTAGTGCATCGCTGTTGTTTTTCCTCCATAGTTCAGCCCACTAAAGTGTAGCCGGCAGACAACAAAGGCACTAAGCCAAATACATTTCCATTAAATGGCCATCCAAGCTGTGCCACTTGTAAGACTTTGGTAGTGCCTATCCCAATAGCAACCATTCCACCAGGTTAATCAGCGACTCAGGTTATTCCATACCCCGCCACCGCTCTTTACGGAGCCGGAAAGGAGCTGGAATTAACTCTGACTATCCAACCCCCTGCGGATACCACACTTTGGTATTCTCGCTGTAGGGTTAGTTAACATTGTTTTTGGTTATGTTGTTTGTAAACAGTGCACAGGGAAGATTGGTGGCAGTAAGGAACAGACATGGCGGACGACGGGTCACGAGCAAAGGATCCTATATAACTTACCGACAAAACATTGTGGTAGCTGTGATATCTGCTTCGCACCCTTATCACTTGTGCCAGTTTGTGATGTAGTTCACAGGGACGTCATGTTCGTGCGGCTGCGGCAGTTGATCCAATTCTGTATTGGGGTGTGGCGAATGATAGCTAACCCTTTGGTCTCAGGCAGATACCTAGTGATGACGGCATCGGCACAATTTCAGGTTGTGCCACCAGGCAACCTTGACTTTCGAACACCGGCCGGGTGGCCAAAGTGGATAAAAAGATTTGAACATTTTAAAATAGTGTCAGAACTGCATACGAAGTAGGAGGAGAGTCAAGTCAATATGTTAGTTTATTGTATGGGACTGGAGGCAGAGGACTTCCTCCAGTCATTTGCATTACCTGATGTAGAGTGCAACAGCACAAGGCAGTAAAGGGGAAATTTCTTTAATGTCAAAAAGAACAAAATTTACAAATGGGCTAAATTTTTTAAACATAAGCAGCAAGATGGAGAAACAGCAGACGGGTTCATCAATGATGTCTTCAAATTGGTTGAGTCATGCGACTTGAAGGACCTTAAAGAGGAATTAATAACAACCATACTAGTTATTGGTGTTGCCGATGATAAGTCGTCGGAGCATTACAAATGGATCAAGACCTGCTGACCGAACGTGCTGTTAAATGTATCCGACAGGCAGAACACGTGCGGCAACAACAGCAGCTCGTACGGGTTCAGTCGAATGCAGTGGATGTATGTGACTCAGCATGGTAGAAGTGAGTGCGACAGAAAAGGTAAGAAGGCAACATGGGGTAGTGTATGCTATAATAGAGGTGGCAGACAAGGAAGTGCATATAAAATGCTCAAAATGTGTGGGTGCACAAACCCATCAGTGGTCGAAGTGTCTGGCAAATGGGGCCAAGTGCTATCGTGGTGGACACATGGGGCCCTTTGGTCGATGCTGCGGCCAGGTGGACGTCCAGGAATTGAGTGGTGAGCCTCAGGGCCATCAGAAACCTCAAGGGCACAAGAGACAGGGTGGCCAATATTATTACATGGGCGATGCAGCCCTAGAAATTTGCCCAGAACCATGGTTCGTACGGCTGAAAATGTGTGGGGCAATGGTTTCCTTCAAAATTGATACTTGCGCTGATGTATCTGTCATTGGGCAACAGCTGCGTCACAATCTGAACCTACCAGTAAGGCCCATGGAACGGAAGCTGTTTGGAGCAAGCAGGCACCTTATTGAAGTGCTAGGAATCATGACTGCATCCTTGCTGCACAAGAATAGGGAGGTCCAGCAAGAAGTGTTTGTAGTAAATGGACAACAGATGCCCTTGCAGGGGCGGCCAGCGATTTTATTCAGATGAAGATGGTGGAAGAAGTGTAGAAACGGGGGAATGGTGGCAACAAATATGTGGAAGTTTTTAAAGGACTAGGTAAATTCAAAACTGAGTACCACATGCAACTTCAGGATGACGCCAAGCTGTACGCCGTAGTGGCACTCCGAAGAGTTCCATTGCCCTTAAGAGACAAAGGGCCGGTTTCACCAACACATCTTAAAATTCAAGTGCCACTTAAACACTGAATAAGCTGTTTCTAGCACCTTGTACCATTGCACCAACTTTAAGCTCTTCTTAAAATGTTTTAAGCAGCTCTTAGTTTAGGCAGCCGATATCGGAGGCCTAACTCTTTAAGCTCTGCTTAAATCATTGTAAAAAAATTAAAAGGAAAATTACTGCCTCTGAAAAAGTCGTGTGTTGTAAACCCCAAATGTGCTCGGAAGTATTTAGTTATATAAATTAATTTTTTTATAAATAAAAACAAGAAATTATTGTGTATCAAAGTTATTGAGTCTGGGTGCAAGTCTTTATTTGCTGAAATAACCTAAGACGATAGTCGAAAACGTGGCTCGTGGCAGGCTCATATTTGTTTATGTACATTTTGCACGTAGTTTCAAGAGACAAGCCCAATATATACACAGGACATTGATTATAAGTCAGGTAGCTGATTGATAAAATATGAATTTATTGAGTACGCATAAGGTATGGAAGTACCTATTTGAAATAAATGGAAAAAGTGGTCGCCTTTACTATACAGCATTTATGTACTATATGTAGGCTGTAAACACATATTATTACTTTGATAGAATTTGAGACTGGACATAATATAATGTATTTACACTTACGTTTTACTACACATGACAAATCTGCAGTACAAGTTTTGCACACATTCGACTTAGTTTTGAGTTAGAAAAGTTAACAAGCGCCAAATTAAATACATCTTACAGGTGTGATGTGAATATCATATTTATTCAAATTCGGGCACTACGCGATTCTAAATTGCACATTAATATCGTCAATGTTATTATCAACAAACTATCACAATTTTTCGAAAGTTCAATTCTGGTTAGTGATGAAAGCCAAACCTAATCTTTAAAACATAGCAGTAATGTCGTACGTAACGCATAAAACAGTTCTATTACAGTAGAAAAATTCAGGATGGCCTTGTAGACTGTAGTAAATGTAGGCCCAGTGTTGTTTTTTGAGGGCAATACGATTTTTGCATGGAATATACATTGCGTTTAGGGAATATTTAATCAGTACCTAAACAAGACAACAGTTTCATTTAAAAAAATTCATCATTAACCCAACGTATTATGTTTATAAAACACTTCATGTATTTAATATATAACTGCTTGAATTACGGTACTTAAATATATGTAACGGGTCTAAAACATTACCTGAGTTGATAAAATATAAAACAATTAATATTCTGACTAGTAAAAAAAAACATCCCAGGCCTATAGATCGTTGTACTTTTGCTGCGAAAAATCACACTTCTTGGCACTTATAATTAATAAAACGACCAAAAAACATCACAGTATTTCACCACAACACTTCCACCCTAACTCTATGGCTTTAACAATAAAAAAATCAGCCTCGAAAAATAAAAAAAAACTTATCAATACTCTGTTGACGGAACGTCATTTCCGGTTGCGTTACATAGCAACCACGGCGTTGCAGACTATGTTGCCAACAGCAGTGTTGACTTCGCCTTCGACTAAGGAGGGTGCGTCTCTGCTTCTTCTGGCTGTATACGACTATTAGCTCGTGGCACACACCCTGTACTCTGTGATCGGCCTGGAAACAGGTCATCTTGAGCCTAGCCCCTAGTGGGTCAGCGGTCACAGTGTATAGCACCGATCTAGGTACTTTTCTAACAACAATTTCTCGCAATTTGCAAACAACACAACATCGAGAGTCGCTCCATACAGAGCCTACCCCTCCCCCACCACCCTCGCGGGTCATGGCGGCGGGCGGGGAACCGACTGAGCCGTCGTGGATGATGGGAACTGGCCCGTACTCTTAACAGTACCTCCGGGAAAACAGACGATTTTTAGAACTGGCAAAGACACGACCTAATCACCAAACTGTTTACGACATTTTTCCTCAAGGCATCCCCGACCACATTGACATACTCCTGGCTACTCTTACGGAACCAACGACGCCAACAATGTCCACACCAACTTCCTCCCGATCGTCAACACCGGCCACAGGAAATGGCACATTCGAAATGGAAACCGACTTCCAATTAGTAAAACGTAAAGGTGACAGAACAACCACGCAGGAGAACAAGCGTCTCCATTCTGTGTCGTCTGAGGCACATACAAACACCATTCCTACACAAAATAGGTTTTCCCCGCTTAAGGAGGTAACAGAAAAAACCTCAGCAGTTAATCGTCCCGGCTCTTCAAGCATCTCCACCCACAAAACACAAACGGCTGCACCACAAACACGACAGAAAAAACAAAACCAGTACAGATTAGTGGTTCCTGACGCTACAAAATACAACTTACTTGTTCAGAAACTACGAGCTATTAGCAGGGACGGGTTCTCCCTTCTCCCCACAGCTCGCGGAACGCAAATCCTCACAAAAAACTTTGATTTTTTCACAGCTGCTCGCACTATGCTAGAAGCGAACTACATCCACTACTATACTTTCTGTCAAGTTTCTGAGCTCCCACAGAAAGTCGTTTTTGACCTCCACACCACAACCGACATTGCGGACATCAAGACAGACCTGGAATGTGCCGGATACTCAATCCAGCACATTTATCAATTTAAAAAACGCATCACAGACCAAACAGACCCCACCAAATTCACGTTGAAGCCGCAACGTTTTTTCTGTGTCACGGCGGCGCAGAACACTTCTATCCCTCCTCTGCACTCTGTCACGAGAATAAATATGACAATGGTTCATCCCCGACAATACCAGAAACGGCCCACAGACGTGGCACAATGCCGCAACTGTCTCGCTTTAGGACACCAAAAATCACTGTTCCATGCCGACAAAATGCCCTCACTGCGCCGGCCCTCACCCCGAGAGTGCTTGCAAAACAAACAAAAACAACTCCAAGCCTACATGCAGTAACTGCGCAGGCGAACACACAGCTCTCTCAAAAGCCTGCCCCAAGTTCCTGGACTTGGTGCAGAAAAGAACTACTGCTGCTGCTACGAAAATCGCGACAAAAACTGCAAAACAACCTCCTGCCCCGTCCAGGTTCACAGTCAGGACATTACAGCCTGGCAAAACGTATTCGCAGGCACTCTCTGCGTCTATTCGCAAACCAGCTCCCACTCTTGACACCCCTGCAATGCCAAATACACAACCTCAGTCCCGCCCTCGCCAGCGAAATTCGCCAGGAGAGATGCGAAGCGTAAAGCAGGATTTCCATGAACTCATGGAATTCCTTAGAGCATGCGACTTCGCCTCGCTCATGGCTCATTTCCACCCCTGCATACTAAAACTCCGCAACATCACAGAAAAACATGAGAGAACCTGGCTACTTCTCGAAGCCATGGCGTCATTTGCGGCCCCCTAGCCCGTCAACTAGACCCGCATATGCCAATTTCCCCTACTCTGTACTGGAGTGACTCCGAAACACTTTACATTTACATTAATCACTATGACGAGTGAAATTAATCGCGTATATTTTCTAGTCGTACACAACTGAGCATTTTTAGTTTTGCAGCACCAATTATTTATTTAAGATGATTTAATAACTTTAATTACAACCGCTTTTAATATATTTAAATTTTTCCTTGTCAATTAAAAGCTGTTGACGGTAAATTAACGACCATGCTGCCATCTCTCGAGCAACTTCATAAGCTCCGCCCCACCAAGTTCTCTCGGCCAATCAGAGCCCTCTGGCCTATATTACTGTTTAACTTCATTCACGAGACGTGTTTTCATGGCTCTGCTTTCGAATTTTACAAGTCTAAATAATTATCAATACGGAATATAGTTGAAAACTATTTTTAAAATATAAATTCACGCCTTCAGCGCAATTATACCGCCCGATTTCATAGAAATAAGGCCCCGAAACTGGCCGGAATTTTCCGATCGGTCCGGGACAAAAAACTACCATGTTTAACAAAACTAGTTGGCGCTTGCATCGCGCCAGCCATAACGCTCTCGGACTTCCCCGAGTTAACATGTTTTACTTAACTCTTAGCCGCTCGTCACGGTACATTCAGACATGCACTCACACACCAATCAGATTATTTAATTGAATTTAACATATGAGATGAAGTAATTACAAAAACTGAACCAATAACACTGATTTAAATTTTCGCGAAACTTAAATTCACCACTTCAATATACATATAATTAATTTAATTATATAAACCCTTGCCACTCCAGTCATGGGAAAGCTACTTTTATCAAATATTTAACTTCATTTGGCTATTAACCTCCGCTTTTTATACCAAACTGTCGCTAGCTCTCTCACAGGGAGCTCGTGACAGTACTTCACAAGTCCTGAACTTTAAAATTCCGCGCTGATAAAATCAATTAACTTCACCACTCTCTTTTATCCCGTACAGGCAGGGAAAAAGAGAGTAAAATTCAGTTATGGAAACAGCTCCCAGGCGCTACCCTGGGAATCCTGTACAAGAATGTTGCTTTGCAGCTTTTAAGTAAGTTTGATGGGAGCGGAGGGGGTTAGCTTCTCCTCGCCTCCGCAAACTAATTGATAACCAACTGGGTGGCCAAGGTTCCTCACAAGGAGCCGATCTACCCCCGCGCTGAGGGAGTAGCGTCCCAGTGATGTAAAATGGCGGTGTTGCCAACAGTAGCGGAATTCTGCTACTCATTGCGACATAAACCTTGGGGTGACAAAGTAGCGAGAAGTGATACACATACATTATCTAGCGACTTTTTAGCATGCCACTGGCATCCATAAAAAAAGCTATTGGTACTTTAAATCTAATTGCAGCAGAGTTCTGTTTTAATTTTTTAAACCTTAAACATTTTTTTTATTAGTTTCAATATTGTTCTAATTTTGTGAACTTATAATTTGTTCAGCTACCACGTAATTCAGCGTCTGTCACTAAATACTTACTATTGCTACCATCAATATCACCACTGTGTTGAAGTCCGCGGAATGTTCAGAATTTATCTTTATTATGCAATGAATGTCTGATATCTTCACCTTTCTGATTTTATCACTTGTTATCAAAAAAAATATTTTTCTCTCATTACTAGTTGAGTGGTAGTCTTGTAGCGGCCGTATGTGACGGTTTGGATTTTTGGACCTTGGCGTCCGGGTTGCGATGACATTTTCCACGTGTGCTGTTTGACCGTTTGGCGGGTTTCTGGAGTTACGACGTTTGAATCCTTTGTATCATGGAGAGTTTGTAGTCGTGCATGTTCACATTTCTCGTTTTTTTTCCTTCAGATTTATTGTATCTGTGGCTATACAGGCTTCGTTTTTCAGGTGACACATTTTCCGCCGAATTATTAGAGTTAAAAAAAAAAAAAAAAATGTTGTGTAGCGGAATCTTACAACTGTAGCGAAATCGTCTTTCCGTGTTAGCAAAACTGGTTGGAGACACGCAAGGTTTGCTTTGCTGTATCAGACGGGTTTGTGCAGACTTTTATTTTATGTGTTAATCATTTCCAGAAACAATCTGCCATGTGTAACAAACGATATATTTAAGCAGTACTTGTTAGAATTAATTTTCACCGTTGCAAGTAATGCACGCCATGTTTGTTTACTTTCATTTTCGTGAACAATGAATCACCAATAAAATTCGTATGACATGTAAAATGTATTTTCCCGGACTACTGCAGGACCTTTTAATGAAGTAGTTGTAAAAGTTAATTTCTTAATGCAAACTGTGATACAAATAAAGAAATTGGTTTCTTTTAAATTGGATGGCTATGGAATCAGCTGATGAATTCAGTGTTTGTAACTGTCATTTCCAAGATGTAAATAAGGGCAATTACAGTTGGGATTATTACACATGCGAGATACTGTAGTTTTGACATGTTATCTTACCATTAGCTTTTGCTATGATTTATGATTATTTAACTAAACACTGATTATTGTAAACAGATTTCCCTTGAGCTAAAGTTAACTATGCTTTATCATTCATGTAGACCTATGTGAGTATGGTATATTAAATGAGAAATTGTGTTGGACACTAGCCTTTGCAGGAGGTTCATGTCGTAGGAAACTAGAATAAATAAATAAATAAATAAATATATATATATATATATATATATATATAACACACGCACACACAAAAAAAAAACCAAGAATAGTTGTAAATAGGTAGACCTACGTGAAGAACACAAGAGAACTCTGTAGAAGGAATTCAATTAGTAAGTAGCAAATTAATGAAACAAAAAACAAATGATGGACACAAACAAAAACAAACACAGTGGTCTTCTTGCAACTAAAACGATTCCTTCTGCAGAATTCTGTGTTCATGTGCCTGTTAACTATTCCGTTTGGCTGTGTGTGTTTGTATGTGTAATTCTAGTTTTCTGCAACATAATCTCTACTAAAAACGTGTATAAACAAAACAATTTATTATTGGTTTCATGTGTTTCATATGCAGACCTGGCGAATAATCGAAACTGTGGGTGATGATATCACTATCGTAAACATTATCATCAGCTTGTCATAATACTTACCAATGTTTTAAAATTGAGTATCTATGTCTACTGCGAAAGTTTTCAAATGCAACTTCCAGGAATACATGACTACTCTATATAATGTTCTTTTCTGTAAATTCCATATCTCAATATTGTATGCATACATGTATGTAAGTACATTGCAATCAATTTATTATATTTGACAACTTCCAGTATGTATGTACTGGTACCTAAGAAAGAAACAAGTAAGTATAATTATAAAAAATTTAAATGCAGATGTGCAAAATACTGTCCCCCCATTCAGAAACTAGATCAGTGATAAGCTGGTACAGAATTATATCAATATTGTTACAATCATTTTTTAAATTAAACTGTATAATTGAAGAAATGAGGTTCCTCACATCCCTTCCTAAGGGGGTAGGGTGCTTGCCTTCCACCAAAGTAATTCATGTTGGTTTCCCTGTAAGGTTACTCACAGATTTTCACATATAGGAATTGTGCTGATTGATGCTGCTGGCTGGCATGTTTTCTTGAGATTTTCCTCTTTTCCCCCACCCTTGCATTTCAGTGCTGCTCCATATCTGCCATATTTCACCCTCACCTAAACCTCCCCCTTCTTAAGATGACATAGGCCGTAGTAGTGTAGCGGCTACAGTACTCGCTGTTTTACGAAGCACACTTCATTCTAAATACCAATGATTCACCATCAATATTACAATCACCTTATGTCCAATTAGTTGCCCTCAAAATTAGAATTTCAAAAATCCTTTAGAAGGGTGAAATAATGTATAAAGAAAATCACTTGACATTTTTCAATTTTGCAGATGGTGTAGTTACAGGAAAAGATTGACTTTATTTAAGTTTACTTTATTTTAACTACCTTTGGAAAATTATAAAATGGAAGGATTTGTCACTTACTGTAATGATTACAGCCTACCGTTAAATACATCACTATCTAAACACACAAGTAAACTTTATTTATTTAACTTAACACCTTGTTGACGCTGTTTACATGCTAATGTGATGCATCATAGTATGGTACTCAAAACAACCATGTTTACATACACATGAAAGTATAACTTGACATGTTATGTGTAAAAGTTGTAATGAACCTTATATGCAAGGTATTACTGACCAGAACAGAAATAAATACAATCAAAAATTTGGTATCAGTACTGTAAACTCAGAACTATGTGCTAATGTCCAAAACAATTAACATGACAGACTTGGGTAAATCTGAACATACCACAGTAAATATCTGCAGCAATTAAGTGCACTACGAACAAAAACATTTTAGATTTTGCAAAATATGGTATGATTCCATGGTAATTTATTATAGTTTTGGCCATAACTCATCAATGTAACTACAAATGACTGTTGTAACTTTTGAGTGAAGGAAAGAAATTAATTCCTTGATTAAAGTACAGACACAGAACCGTTTGAAGTAATTAAGTTGCATAAATGCCTTTTCAAAGCATAATGAGCTTTAAATGACTGGCAAATTGACAGAGATTAAGTTTCAAGTTGCACTGTTATGCAGAGAATGACTACAGCTAACAGTCTGACACCAACCTGATGCTCAGATTCTGCCATGTCATGGGTGGGTCCTTATCTTAACACTTTCGCCTCCACATCAGCATGGTGTGGCATCTTTGAAGTCACAGCCACACAGGATATATTTTTAATGTTTCTAAAGACAAGGATGCCTTCTTGTATATAAATGTTTGGCAATCAACACAAGCTAAATTATTTTAATTACAAAAATTTAATCACAGCTGTTTTAAAAGACCAAAAAAAATCACAAATATAAAAGATTCTGAAATGTTTTTATTGACATATTTTAACACTTGCACAAACAGTATGAGAAATTATAAACAGTGTCTAAATTCTGATATATACCAGCAGATACTGATACTGCTAGCCCAAAGGAATAATAACTCTGAATCAGTTTTGTTGGCTTTCAGCTAGCATCCTGTGCAAGACTATTACTGAAATAAAGGATGGTGAACTGGCCCTCTAAAGGCAGCTAGGTAAATACTAATAAAAACATGCTGATGAATAAATATGGTCCAGCCCGAAGTTGAAGACGTAACACAATCACAATATGTAGTCATTAGAAAACAGTACAAATTATTATCCTTATATAAGATGCATAACACAATTCCAGAGTTTTTACCAAAATAAAAATTGTTACAGTCTGCTACACCCCCAATTTGTAAGAGATTTCCAAACTGGTTTTTTTTTTTTTTTTTTTTTTTTTTAAGAAACCTCCAATATGCAGCAAATTCCAGATCACTTTTTTTTTTCTTGCGTGTTAATTACTGAAGAACATAACAAATCCACTACCTACTTGCAAATCATCGTACAATTTCATTGGTTACCATTCTAGTTGTTTTATTAAAGCTGGACTCACAATATTTCATCGCATCCGTCAGTCGTCCTGTCCAGCGGTCACACTATCTTCAACCAATCGCAATGCAAATTTTTTTTCTATCCACCTATCCATCAAATATTTACCAAACTTTAACTTTCGACAGATGAGTCACTGCCTTCTGACAACATTCCTTAGATGTTGATGAGTGACTACCTTTGGCTAAGAGGAGTACTGCGGTCATTTACAGTTTTGTTTGTGTCGCCAGTAATATAGGAATGTGTAACATCAGTGACTACAGTCGACTCTCAATGTATCATTATCGCATGTATTGATAAACCACATCCACCAACAATTTTTTGTGGTCCCAGCAAAATCCCTACGTAAATATGTTAACATAAACCGCTTGTATCGTTTATCGTATGGAGTATCGATCTAAGTATTTTTTGGGTCCCTTCACCTAATATTTCCTGCAACTATAGTTTTTAAACTGGTTGTTTATGCAAACGTCTAGTAACTGGATGTGAAATACATCACACATGCCAACGTTTGTAACTGCTCTGCAGCGTATTGTCTAGTCTCTTGTCTTCCCAGTACATCTGTTGACACTGCGGCGTGGTGCAACAAGGACAAGCGAGTCTGGCTTTGTCGAGAGGGGACGTGGTTATCTATAGCAACGAGCATGGCGACTTATTCCTCTCTCTCTCAGCCACGCATCTTCCTTCCTCCCCTTACATGCCCTGCCTCCGAGAGGAGAAGTTGTTGTTGAGCAAAAGATACAGCACGTCCTCTATCTCTCGGTCACGCCCACTTCGCTTGCTTTCCACGCGCTGCCCACCGGCAGCAGTGCAAATAAACTGCACCTGCTGAACGTAATTTTATCAAGATTATCACTTGTATTTCAAAGCAAATGGTTTCACCTGAGAATGTTACAAAAAACATTTTAACGAGGAATTATTATTTGTAAATATGTTTTCTTTTGTGATTTAAGGTGGTTTTTTCCTCGTAAGGTTGGTGTTTTATTGTATCTAGCATAAAATTAACACGATTTAAAAACGTAATATTTATTTAACTCAAGTGGCAGCTTCTTTGCGAATAAAATTATATGCCCAGAAGCATATACTTGAATTCCCTTGTCACCAAAAATTGTTTGTACATCGAGCGACTTGTATTATAAGTGAAAAATTCATTTACCTTCTGCAGAGAAATTGGATTTATATTAATTTACTTCAATACACACACATATTTTGAATAAAATGATAAAAGACCTACACGACAATTTGAGGTGTAATAAAGGGTAGGTATGCATCGAGCCGAGTGCAGTGTAACTTGACAGGGAAAATCAGAGGACACAGTTTTGAATGATTAATTATTACACAGTGAAGAAATAAATTATAATCACATTATTTATTTATTTTTGTCTCAAAATTACAAGTTTTCTTTGCACTAAAATATAATTAATTGCTTTAAAAGACAGACATTTGTCACAAGCGCAAGGTGTCGGCACTCTGCAACATGTAGCGGCATGGAGTGGTAATTCTCCTACCGCCACCCCTCCTTTACCAGCCGCCTTGAACACACTGCCGAATCGATAACTTTTCCGTGCGCTCTCAGCTGAGTGAGTTTGAAAGCTTTAGGTCAGCTTGCATTTGGTGTCTGATTACAATCAATTATATACAGTATTTTGAGACATTATTTTCTTTATTTAAACAAGTTTAGGTGAAAAGTTTTTTAATGTATTATTTACACTAATTTTTTTCTAAAATTCCAATTTTTATTGTGTTTTTTAGCTAAACTGTATTCACAGATAGTGTGCAGCTCTTACTATATTCAACATAAAGTTTTACAAGGTTAGAAGTTGTATTTTATTGATGTACATGTCAGAAACAGCATCTACTGAAATCCCACATGTATTGACGTTTTTTGGCAGTCCCTTGAATAACGATAGATCGAGAGTAGACTGTAATACCGGTGGACCGGAACACGGACGGTTTAGAGGGTTGGGCGCATGGCCTGTCTGCTCGGCACAAAGTCAAGTGCCGCTATCACGGCCCGGCGAATGGGATAGCACACTGCCACGGGTTTACCTTGTTGGATGATGGCCTTGAGTGGCTGCTGAGCCAGCTGCGGCGATTTTGGATGGCTGCTACTGGTGGTGCCGGAACCTGGTGCACTGGTGACATAGGTCGAAGCCCAGGACAGGCTGTGGCTTTTGGTCCAGTTGCCCCTGAACCAGGGTTGGTGATTCCAAGAGGGATGTCCTCGCCCTTGCAGATTGCTGCAACAGTCAGGTGTGGATACCCAGCTGTGTTGATGATGGCTGGAAACAAGTATGAGGAGGGTGCTAGGAGGTGAAACCTCTCTGGCTGACAGGTGGTCTGAACTCATTCCCGTGGGGTTGTGCTGCAGAGTGCAGTCGGAGCTGGGTTGCACCTCTGCTTAACTTTAGAGGCAGTAGCTGCCTTTCTTACTTTCGCTGAGCACCACCTCTCTGAGTATAAGTCATACGGGAAAGAACAACTACCGGCCTCACGAAAATGAAGCAGGCGACGACAGTCCACATCTATGTGTAATGCAGAGGCCGAAGCAGCAAAAGAGGTGTACCCGTGCTCTTTAGTCTGGCACAGTTCAGTACGGTGGACGGAGTATAGGTTGGCCTGGCTGACTAGCCACCTTAGGTATGTCTTGCCAAAGGGTAAGGCAAGAGTGTTGATGGCGACTTCGAGAGTTGGTGGTGAAGAACCTCTGGAAGGTCTAGAAGGCATTGGTGAAGTTGCTGAAGAGCTTCTGGTAGATTGTGAGGCCCTGGTGGTTTGCAGAGAGCTCCAGTACATGAGGTGGTAGAGCGAGCTGCTCGAGTAGACTCCTTCTGGTACGGTTCCGCGTTGTGGAAGGAGGTAGATGTACTGCCATCTTCATGACGCGCACAGACTTATATTGTCCTTGTCTATGGGCCCTCTGAGACGTGGAGGTGTGGCAGGGTGGCAAGCGCCACCCCCTGAACGAAGCTTTATGCTGGAACTGTCTGCGCAAGTCGTCTGTTGTGGCGCCATCCCTTGGCATGCCGTATAACTACGTGCCCTTGGCCGGCGTGTTCAACCACTAGTACAGTCTCATGTCGGGGAGGTTGACTTAAAGAGTGAACAGTAAAGCTGAAATGACGTGTTGTAATAACACTCCTCATAACAAGGGCGCAACCTGTAGGAATGTGACCAGCCTCCAGTACTGTTATAACCCCGCTTTGGTTGACGTGAAGGCACGTTCAGGTGAGGCGAAGTTGAGTGTGGAATAGTCAGGAAATGCAACATACATGAAAGTGAGGCAAATTTGAGTGTAGAATAGTCAGTAAATGCATCATGCATCAACGTGATAATGCACTTTGAAATAAAATTCAAGGAGGTAGATCTGTCTTTCTTTATTTTAGGTGGTAAATTCAGAACATTTAATATAAATTCTTATCAGGGGGAAAAAATTATTTCCTCAAAATGTCCCTCTTCACATTCTTTTTCGACCAAACCGTATCACCAATTAAGATCATAATGTTAAGTTGTCATACTGAAATCTTGCGTACAGAAGGATTAACGGACGATGGATTGTTGTGAATCGCTTTCAACTAATGTATACAATGGACTATTGTGAGTCTACCTTAACACAAATCAACAGTGATGACCAGGGCCTAGTAATTTTTGCGAACCATGAAATAATTCCAAATACTGAGAAATTATGTTTATTAGTGAAATTCTATAATAATTCCAGTATTCTCAAAACATCAATGAAATTGCTTGTTTAAGTGTATCTAGAAACAACAATGCAAGCTTTTTTTTTTTACCATGAAAACTCTTACAAACATTACAGTTCACAATTTTTCATTTGTAATACAACATTATCTCTCATTTATTTCACATACATGCGGATAACAAAAATATGTGCATTATGATCACGTTGTTGACTAAAAACATAAACAAAATTTTACGTCACTAGAACAATTCATACATCAAATGATAGCAAGGTCGAAATATTATTGTGTATATACAATTTGATATACATTGACACGAATTGCTATGGCACTTGTTATAAACAAATATCTCTAACCAAAAATGTTGGTGATGTGACAAAAGTAAATAAGTAGTACGTATATGTAATAGACGGATATTTTTTTTTGCAGAATGTAATAACTATGCACTAAACATTTGTGCCATATTTGTAAGAAATTCTGCTAACTTTACTCATCTACTGCACTTTGTGGTTAGGTTCTTGACAACTGGCAAATGTGGCATATGCAACTATTGAGTGAGGGCGGTGATTGTCGTTGGCTGCATACATCACAAAACTGACTAAGAATGACAAAAATGGTTACTGTTCTAGATTGTGCCCGGGGGTTTAAAAGTGCAGGATCTTTGTGTTTTATTAAATGTGCTTAAACACTGCTGTGCTGTATGTGCAGTGGAGAGCATACAAAATAAAAAGACAACTGCATTGCGAGCAAATTTGTGTAGTATTTACACAGTGAAACCCTGTTAAGAAGTTCCCACTTAAGACATTTTCCTGCTGATGCATGCCAGAATGCTGCGCAGCGGGACTGCGCGCTCTACAGATGACTCCGCCCCATCTAAGAGCCACCTGCACTCCGGGGCGGAATATGTAAGCGGCAATCCGAATTAAATGGATCAGGCCAGGAAGCCCACAAGCCTTGGTGGCAGATCACATCATTGCATATTACGTGCGTAATTGCAATCCACATTGCTCGTCCAGAATTATACATGCAAAAGGCACCCTTGTGATTGAAATAATATTTATTGAGAATTCTACTACTCAAGTCTGGCCCCTGGAAGAAGTTCCTACAATCACGAGAGATGGCAGCACTCCTGTGACCTTGTGACGTCACAGCCGCCCTGCCTCAGAGACAGGGGTTTCAATTTGTCATCACCTCCACACTGGGTGATAAGAAACCCACAGTGCGGCTGCACCCCAGATAAACCTGCCCCCTTGGTGGAAGGATACGCTACCCCCCGCACCCCGAAGAACTGCTGACAAGAGAAATTTTAGTATAAATACAACCCCCGCAGTTAGCACCAGCGAGTGTCGCCGGGCTCGACGACCGCATAGGACGTGAGCTCAACCTCCAGTCTGCTGAAGACTCTCCTCAGTCTGCAAAAGGACTCCTCCTCCTCAGATCGAAAGAGCTTACCTTCTTCCAGTCCTCAAGGATTCTGCTGCTCACTACCCACTTGCCTTAACCCAGCTTACAGAAGGCTCTTCTTCCAGCTCGACTCCTACTGCTAACCCTCCCTTCTTGACCCACACCTTAACCTGCGTCAAGTATCTCGCTCTCTCGACCTTAACCCGGTAAATCCTACCTAAGTCAACTTCCCGTGACTCCAATTGTAGCGAGCCGCCGCATTGTGCGTTAACTACCTGTTTAGCTTCCCTCTCTTAATTAATCTAGCCGCTGTAAATTGCATTGTTATAGTTTTCATTGGTAGCCACTTCAAAGTTACAGAGCTATAGTTTACTACCTCACACCCGTCTTCGCCAGACCCCCGTTTTGCTTCACATAAATCTTGTATAAATTTTTTATTGTTTGTAAAATAATTTAATTGTATCTTATTATATTGCGTATTTTTGTAATAGTAATTACCATTGTGTTTACTCCCCAGGGAACGAAACCCCTCAATAAACACCTACGTAACCTTAAATATCTGTGTGCTGTTACTGTGGTAGTGGACCCCTGCTCCCTCAATATACTTTTGAATTGTGTGATTGTTATTGATCAAATGTACAATAAGAAAGTAAAAGCAAAGATGTAGGGAACGTTGTGTCCTTACTCGAGCCAACGACCTACGCCTATAGACAAACCGCCAATTAACCATCCTGATCTAACACCACCAGCCATTCTCCTTTTATTCCGCTGGACATTCTCCCCTTGATCACCTATTCTGTGACAACTGGCCAGGGTACCCCACTACAGACTATGAGATCCAAGAGCAATTGTTAAGCCAAGAAAAGAGGCCATTCCCCCATTCCCCAGGACAACCTTGCTAGCCAACCCGAGAAAACCGTCAGCAATGTCCAACTGAAATCTGGACGCTGAATCCAAGTAAAACATCCAGAGGACACAGTTCTACCAAAATATTGTACCCTTAAGCTAACAATGAGGAAAGTGATCCAGGTTCCACTCCCGGCGCAACCAGACTCCCGTATCTGTATGGCAAGCCCCTCTGTTGATTACGTCCCAGCATGTCAACCAACTCACTCAGCTAAAGTCTCGTCTGCCAGGTTACACACCCCTATCATCACTTTAGAATAAACTTCTTTCTCTTACATCCAATCAGGATCGCTGGCATCCTGCAAATATTGGTGGCCCTAATAGTGAGATGGATCACACTCCCAGGACGGGAAGCCATCTGTATTCAACTAACTCTGAGGTTTGACCCCTCTGGCCCATTATAAACCTGCCCCCAAGCGACCGAATGCTGTAGTGAAATCCCGAACAGCTCAGAGGCCTAATTGAAGGTATAGTATTTGTCGTGATAGGCTAAGTTGGACTTGGCAGGGCGGTCAACGTACCGTACTACCTTCTGAGATGGTCCACACCCATAGAACAATGGTCACTGCTTAATAAGTTGAATAATTTTGCACCTTGTCTACATGTATTTGGTAATTTGTTCCTTTTAAGAAGTTTTACGGGTAAATAAGCATTTTTTCAGTCCCTTCAAAAAAGTCTTAACAGAATTTTACTGTATTGCCAAAAAAACCAAAACAAATACATAGGGTTTCTGCCACTTCTTTGTAGAAACATGTTTACTATGAAAGGAGTATTTATATTTTATAAATAATAAAATATTTTCTAGTATTTTGTATACATAGTGGACAAAATAATATGAACACCAACCTATATGGTGTATGGCCACCTTTAGCAACCAAAACAGCCTGAATCCTCCAGGGGATCAATGCGCATAAATTCTGAATGGTGGTCAATGGAATTTTATACTACACCTAGAAAAGAAACTGCTGCTCCAATTCTGTGAGATGCTAGAGGTGGGCAGTGGTCCCTTAGTCTGTTTTCCAATACACACCATAATGGCTTGATAATATTCAATTCAGGCGATTGTGGAGACTGGGAAAGATGTGTTATTGCATCATCATGCTCATCAAACTACTCTTGGATATTTCCAGATGTGTGAGTTGGGGCATTATCGTCTTGGAAGATGCCATCTCCCTCCTGCTTGGAACCATGCATGCACCATTGAATGAACATGGTCACTTAAAATGGTTTCATAGACCTTATCAGTTACCTTTACTATCATTGTGATGATAGTACTCACTGAAAACCACAATATGACAGCCCAAACCATGACAGAACTTCTCCTATGCTTCACGGTTGGAAGAAGACAGTCTGAATTGCAAGTTTCCCCTGGTGTTCTCCATACGTAAACATGTCAGGTGGTAGGAAATAGTGTAAACGTAGACTAATCGGACCACATGACATGATTCCATTGGTTGTTAGTCCAGGTTTTGTACTCCTTACACCACTGAAGTTTTTAGTTTTTTTGCAGTCACCTGGTTTACACGAGGTTTGGCAATAGCAGCTCTAGCAGTTCCCGTCACACTGTTTTCATTGACACTGTTCTCTAGATGCATATTAAGCTCAGCAGTCCTTTCTGTAGCGGTGGTCTTCTCATTAGAGGTAACCATCATCTCTAATGCCTTCCTATCTCTCTACCAGGAAGTTTCAGTTTTCTTCCACTATTGTGTTTAACAGACAATGTTTACTCTTGAACTCTGTATGCTGTCATGATACTAGATACAGTAGCTCTCCATACCTCTGGTAGATTTGCAACAGATGTCACGGATGTACCAACTTACCCACGTAGGAAATCTGCAAGGTCCGACATGATGGTAGATCAACACACCACCACAATGATCACAGACGTACTGGTGGTGAAGCACATTTCCAGAGAGGTTTCGAAAGGGTAAAACAAAAGACAACGTTCATGTGTCACAGAAAAGTTAGAAAACAAACTCTGGGAATGAAATGTTTATACCAGGGTGTTCATATTATTTTGTCCCACCCCTATAGTTAGATTAAAGATATATGTTGGAATAATACTGAACTGAATGGGATTTAATTAAAATATTGGTATATACAAATGAACCAAACTGTATGTGGGCGATGCAAAAATCTTGTACAACTCAAAACACTAATGAATGTTCTTAGACAGTTTTAAATGTCTCAAAGTACAAGATCGATCACAGAAAAATTACTGTGACGTGACAATGTGTGTTACATGACAAGTGTGCTCTTGTAAGGTTGACCTATCATCCTTCATTATTGTTAAATATTTTTTACATTATAAAAAGTAGAGACAGAATGCACAAGTACTCACAGAGCTGTACTTGTACATACATACTTATACACACACAAACAAAAGCCAGACGAACACATTTTCCATGCAGATGTGTTTGACTTTTGTTTGTGCTTGTATCTACGAGTACCGGTCTACGAGTATGTATGCATTCTAACTACATTTTATAACGTAATCAGCAGCCTAGTGGCCTATTCCCATCATATTTCATTGTTAAATATTTTTGAATCTTTTCCACTTAAATATGTACTGATTAAAATGAATGAATAATAAATTCCATTGATTGAAATAGTTACAAAAATAACAGACGCATGTTACAATAATTCATGCATTTTTTTGCTATACAATTTATTTGATGGAATGAAAATATTTTTTTGACGAAATGGTAAAATTTTAATGACAAAACCAGTTCATTTTATAAACTGTAAAAGTGGGACCCTAGTGATGACTAAACAATGAAACAAGGAAGAGCTAACTGTTCAAAAGGAATCTGTACTGTGTACTATATTCACCGACATTATGGCAGCTTCCTTTGAAATGGCTATATTTGCCTTTGTATATCAATGATGTGCTACATTCATAAAAAACACTGCAGGAAAATGAAGCACAGTTTTTTTAAATACCCAAAACTACTATGGCAGTCAACAGTGTCATCTTATGCACATAATTTTGTTCATAACTTATTTTACAAAATAATTTCTTCATGTGTATGCTTTCAATACCCACAAACATACATGCTGTGTGGAGATTGAAGGTTCAAAAAATTGCCAACCTGTTGTTAAAAATAACACAGAGTTAAAAATAATGGCATGTCATTCACCTGCCTGACCAATAATTTACACAAAACAGCATCAAATAACGAACCACATAGACTTTGCACAGAAATCATATTTTCTGTATTACAAACTGATACGTAAAGAAGGTACGTAAATGAGTATGGTATAAACAATAAAAGCATGAAACACAAAGTATTAAAATGACAAACTGTGATACAAAAAGTTGTTGGAAGTTCTATTTCAGTCATTGTAGCCAAAATGACATACAAAAAACCAAAACATGTTTTTCTTACTTCATTATTACATCAATAAATACAGAATACAATATACAAGCAAAACATTTCATCAAACACTATTATGGCACATTCACTACAACTGAATTTCAATATTATTGCTTGCAGACACCAACTTTTCTTAAAAGTATTGTATATGGAACTATGAAAATAAAACTCTATAATATGGCTGCCATAGTGCAAGAGGGGAGGAGATCTCGATTAATTATATACAAAATTTCTTACAAATATAGCTACATGAGCAGTCTACAATATGTAGTAGCATTTAGTAAGATAATGTGATGTGGCATCAAACTTATATTCCAAAATAATATGATCAACATATTATTGACTACACTTACTCAGGTATCCTTCATCTAAAATATATACAATGCATCTGGTTACCTCTATTTCCTTTGTCAACACATACTACAAAACTAACTACTTTAGCAGCTACAACAGCCAAGTTTTTACCCCAACTGAAGGTTTCAGCTAGTGAGATTCTGTTTATTATTTTTTCTATGAATAAAAACTTACAGCTAAAATAAAGTATAAAACCTCTCAATAAATGAAATAAAAAAAAGCTTGAATGCACTAAAAGTAAATCAAAATGAAAGGAAAACAATCTTATTCATATTATGTGACAGAATAATTTTTGTACTTGTTGGTAAGTCACACGAAGTCAAGAAAAATGAAGGAAAAATGAGGCATACTGTCACCTATTTTTTCAACATAACTCCTTGGACATAGTGTGGGTTAAATTTAACCAAGATGATACATCCTGGAAAAATAAATATAAAATATAAAAAAATTGAATACCTTCAAAAACTTTGCTATATATATCCTAAATTCTGTCCTCAGCTGTTTGTAAATTACACACTGTAATTAGAAAAATGTAAAATATTCATTCAATTTACCTTTCCTTTCTTTATAAAAGATACCTGACATGATATTTCGCATTCATACATAAATGAAAGTGTGCGCTTCATAAACTTCACTCACAAAACACTTCATATATTTACACGAGTATCAGAATACTTTTTAGAACACAACACTGCTTTGAGTCTATAAACAAAGAAATTATCAGTGCCATGTTTATGGCATCCAAAACTTAAGGCTTTTTGACAACTTTAGTACTATACAAATCATCCCATAGTAACAAAGCCACTCACAATGAATGTGTAGGCCAATTTATACAATATGTTTGTTACTAGGGGGAAAATTTATATTCCTAAAATACATTTTCCCTTACCATACAATCTGAGTATGGATGACAAAAAATGACTGCAAAACCACTGCGTAACTCTTTAACCTTGAATTATTACACGTCACATTAGAAATATTTCAATGATAAGTCCTGCACTCAATATATTCACCAACAAAAAATTCAGCTAGATTAAATCTTCAAATCCTTATAATGCTGGAATAAAATACTGTTGAGTCATATTTAATTTTTAAATGTTATTAAAATCAAAATTTACATCCAAAATCATAATATAAGGCCTGGAAAAATATGCAGCAAAACAAATTCTCAAACTTTGAATTATGACAAAACAATTCGACAACACAAACAGTTTCATATACTAAACTTATAATTTTGCATAAATGAATATGTTGTCAAAAAATAATGTGTGTGTGTGTGTGTGTGTGTGTGTGTGTATATATATATATATATGTATATATATATATATATATATATATATATATATATATATATATATATATATATATATATATATATATATATATATATATATATATATATATATATATATATATATATATATATATATATATATATATTAAAGCATATATATAAAGCATGGAACATCATAAATCAATAAATATATAAACACACCTTAGTTTCTCACTTTATTAGTTCAGTTTCGTTATTGCGACTATAGCAGTGCTAATGATACACTTACATTAAAGTGGCAGCTGTGCTTTAAAAATAAAAAGAGGTGGGTGGAATTGGAAAATATAGTGCACTCAAAATGCAATATAACACAAACAACTAAATTTCTGTGAAGAAAGCTACAAAATAACCTTACAGATATAACAAATGAACACAACTTTATTGAAAATCTGAAGGGTTGGAGGGGGGACAATAAAATCACTATTAAAATGCAAGACTGACTATGCTGTAAGCAGCACTATGCCTAAAATAATAGGGTCACTGTTCAAAATAAAGCTTTTTCGCACTGTTGACAGCTACTATACACAATGCTATTAATTTCTTTATTACGTACTTTCATTACTGTCTTGTAAACTAAAATGTGACAAGTTTGAGGTGCTGACTGAGAAAACTGTGCTATTGAACCTAAAGTTGTTACAAGAACATTTACTGTTAAAACACATGACCATCTGACATGTTATGCATGGCTGTTGGTGGACTATGTCAATAAGTGAAACAGCTTTTTATGTTAAGAAAATAGGCAAATGTTCAGACCCATCCTCTTAAGATTGTGTTCTGAGGCATTTTTTTTAGAGTACAATCTATGTATTTAAACAGGGCGGTCAAGTATTTATGAATACCTGATGTATTTTACTTTTATTTTCAGTGTACTAATCAACTCAAGTATCAATGCTAAATGTGTACTTAGCCCAGGTAAAATTAATTAAAATCTATCTTGTCTGCCAAGGAATTTTGGTTTTTTGTAGCATGCTTTTTATGAACTTTGAACCCTTTGCGTGGTATGGATATACATCTATGCTACAGCAGTCATGTGTATGGACATATGTACAGGAAGTCTTACTATAACATTGTATCTTATAATGCATCATAAATATAGCATCATGAAAAGGAGGGGGGTGTGGAGAGGAATTCAACATTTTAGTGAAAAACATCTCTCCATGAGATAACTGTAAACTGGAATGTGCAGGTAAAATAAAAAATGTTAGTATTTGTGTGTAGTCTTCACAACAGAATGATTCTGAAAATGTTTTACTGGAAGATGAAGTGGGTTAGTAATCTCAAAAATCCCACTTTATATGGCAAAATGTTGTACTGATTGTGTTCATATTGCCACCAACTTGAATCTTCCCGACCTATAATTACAGATGACCTCGAATTGCCTCCTTCAAACAGTTTTTTATAGTAATTTTGTTGAAAATGTACAAGAATCAGATAAATACCATTTGCATATATATGCTCACTTTGTGTCAAGGAAAAATCAAAATTAAAGAGATGGATAAAACCAACTGAAGAAATGTACACATTTTTTAGCTGTTGCTACTGATACCAAACTTTGGGAAAACTTTTCATCAAGAAAATTTTTCCTTTCTTTTATTGACCATATGCAAAATTGGCACAGTGATGGAATCAGTTAAAATGCAATTCACACAATTTTTCAAGCTGTTTCAGGATTTGTGTATAAATGAAAGAATCATGGTAATGAAAGGTTGTCTTGCTGTCAAACAAGAGCTCCATCTAATTGACAAATATTTGATATTAAGTTAAACGGGGGTGGTGACAGGAGGAACAAAAAAAAGAGCAGCGAAGCAGAATACATCAAGCAGACACAGCTTAGCCTTTCCTACCCAATCCTGCTCCCACCACCTCAAGGTGTACCCTGGAACCCGGGTAACTTGGTGGAGGTTGGGTGCAAACCAAAGCAGAATCAGATCAGGGTCTAAACCAACAAGGTTGGAGAAGGCCTCCCGCTGGGTCCCAGCAAGGTGCGCTGAGAGCCTAGGGTTGGTGGTGGATAAGTTGGAAGGCCGACAGCAGCACCCACATACTCAATGAGAGAAGGCTAACTGGCAGCTATCAGGTGGCAGTCAAAAGAGACAAATGTAGGCTGCGTCAGGCCTAGTGAGCTGGTGGCTGAAGACCAACCCTACTTGAGTAAAGTGAAAATAAATAAAGCTTGCATAAAATAGTAATGAAAAATTGTAGAAACAATCCCTGAAAGCCCCAATGCAGCTGGTGGGCCAAACAATGAACTTGTGGCATTAGTAAAGGAGTTAAAAAGCCCCGGTAAATAGGTGGAGTTGATTACGGCAATGCAGAAAAACAGGTTTGACGAATGTATAATGAAACCTTCAAAATCATTAATTTTAATGAACATTCAAGTACTGTATGTGTTGTGCTCAAAGTACAAACACTTCAAAACTTTTTGTACTAGGGTTTATTGGTATTGTAATGTAAAGCTACAAAATACCACGCGAAAAGACCAATAATAACCCACAGTGCAGGCAGCCAGGATAAAATATGCAACTTCTAAACCTGCTAGTGGCACAATGCCACCACACACATTCTGAAATTATCAAGTTTCCAGACTCCACTATCATAGACATGGCCAGGATATTCTGCAGCAGGAGCCAGAATCTTAATTTACCATGCAGTGTAGCCAAAACTAGCATAAATGTATCTGTGGTACAATGAAACCAACAAATATAACGAGAAATATTGTAAGCTTCACTTTATCACGTGTGTGGGGATTGTAGGCTACAGAGGAGGACAATATTGTGGTTTAACAATTTCCACATGGGTGGTCCTTTGCATACCCTAATGACCTCTTTGTCACTCTTCTGTCTATTATGTCAGGCCTAGAGCCCCACAAGACTATTGCATGGGTATAGTAAAACGTCAAAAATGTGTCTCAGGGTTTGTTAATACAAATGAGGTAGATACCAAAATTATTAATTTTTAATTTTATAAAAAATCCCTTGGTTAACATAATCTTTCTTTGACTAATAAATCCTAATATATTTTATGAAGGAGTATTCCCACAGTTTCTTCACTTTTTTTATCCTTTATCCTTCACTGCCAAAAAAAATTTATTTCCATTAACAAAGAGTAAACATATTTGGAGACTGCTTCATAAGTAGCTGGAATACATGCCATGAAAAGTGTTTGTATATCAGGATACGAAAAATAACAGACATCTCAATGTGGTCTATGGCAAATTAAAATGTAATGAAACTATAATGAGACTCATTCTGAAATATGGATCAAGTACACGTACAAAAATAACTACTCTGAATAACTAAGATGACTGAACAAAAATACAGAGGAAGAGATAATCCACAACCATGTCATGAGAACACATGGTGGAAGACTAGCGGGGAAGAAAAAAAGGAGAAAAAAAATAGAGATTTGATGTTAATAAGGAAGCTTTGAATATTTAGGAAACATTTGGTAGAAAAGTTTCCTGTTAGCATCCAACATACCACCATAAAGAGTGAAAAATTTACTACTTTGCCCACTAAAGTACCTGGGTAATTTCCAGGCCCAAAGAATTAAGAAACTTGTGTTAAACAAAAAAAAATAAATACATAAGTCTCTTGTACATACATTTCTAATGTGGCACAGTTGTTTGTGATGTGTATGTGTGTCAAGCATTAATTTTATGTGGACAAAACAATAACAACCTCCAAGACCACAACAGGTACATGGTGTTAAATAACATAAAATTTTTAAATTGTCATAGAATACATAAAACAAAAATGCAGGAACTTTTTTTTTTTTTTGCCATTCTACGATATGAACCACAGATATCACAAGACTTATGTAAATTAATGTTTATATTAGTCAATAATTTGAACTTTTTAAACCAAAAATGTTACACATAATTTAATAACATTTTACTATCTTCAATTTGTTGGGCAAGAACCAGAGTGACATAATCCCAAAGTTAGTAATTGGCAGTTACGGCACTCTGGTTCTTGTCCATCACAATATACAAATAACCTGATACATCCATCACATGTAAATATCATATTAATTGTACATCATGTTTTAAGAAAATTAAAAATAATACACAATTACGATTATTTCTTCAGTTACATTTCTTTTGTAACTAAACCATTTATAGGTTATAAAGTGTTAGTAACAAATAGTTTTTAACATGATACATACATTTGTATACCAGTTAGTGACTGAATATACCATGTATAAGTTAAGAAATAAATCATAAATATATAAATAAATTAACAAATAAATATTCTTTGAAGCTTTATTTAAATGTTTACTGCATATTTGCCAAGCCAAAATATTCAAACAGCTCAGATGTTGAAAACTAACAAAGTAAATAAAAAACACAGTTATCTTAAACGAAGGACAACGATTCCCACTCAAACGGGATAGTTGGTAGGGTCACTGTGCAGTCAACCGTGAACCCACATTGTTCCTGAAACCAACTGCTGTCTAATGCTACAAGTCGATGAGCAAGATGCACGCAACAAAGTGACGGAATGAGAAGGGAAACGAACGGCCCCTGCAGTCTAGAACACTCAGCCAGGTGGAGGCAGGCGAAGCGCCGCCTGCCTGTCGTAGGCTTACGCATAGAAGGCATTTGCCATGTCGTTGACGGAGAGGTCAAGCTGTTGGTTGTTGGCATCACTGTGCATGAGGCCAGAATATTGCTGTGGGGGGATAGTGTTGCGTGCACGTTGCAACGTTGCCAGGTGGTGCTCCCCCATTCCCCCGCCACCTCCGAAGGCCGTCGCCATTGAGTGGTGGTGGCCGATGGCACCCAATGACTGGGGGTTCAGCGAATGCGGCAGGAGGGTCATGCGACTTGTCGAGGGATCCTTGCCCCGTACTGCTGCATTGAGGAAGTGCTGGTGGGAGTTGGTGAAGTCCTGCATTGAATGCTGGTGTATTGCTTCTGCATGAGTCTGGAATAGGACACAAATTAATCACAGTAACTTCTAAAATGTTACTGTCATGCACCTTTGCAAACATGCATCACAGATTTGATCATGACTGGCTGAATTAGCAGCATGTTTAGATGAAAAGAAAATAAATTTTCCAAAAAAAGAGATGTTTTTCAAAACCTGACAATGCTATTATTTAAAAATACACCACAGTACTTTGTCAGCAGCAGCTGCTTTGTGGCAGCTATCAGTTTATGACAAAAAATCCAACACTTTTAATATATATTAAAATTTATAAATTTCTGAGCAGTTTTAACCCCATCTGTATCCACAGCATTAAGGAGAGCCACTCCCGTCCAAATACAGCTTACAGAGATTTACAGGAATTTAGATGTTTCAAGGACTATGACTAACATTTATATTTGTATTTTATTTTTATTTTTGGTACTCACATAGATGCCTAATACTAATACTTAATTTTTTTATATTGAGCTAATTCAAACTACGACAAGTGAGGTGTTGAGATATCTAGTGCTTAATTACATGATCTATTTGATGAAATATAAACAAAATTAAGTTAATTTAACACTGTCCACATTAAAATTCGTTACAAGAGATTTTGTTTGTAGTGTATTAGTCACAAGGTTCCAGGGTTTTTTAGTGTCAGCATATGTAGCATAAGTGATGTGACATAATACGGTGAACTCTCATTGTACCGAAGATGCATGTACAGATAAGCCATATCCACAGTTAATTTTCAGTGGTCCTGGCGGAACTCCTATATAAATAATGATAATGCTACCCACTTGTATCATTTATCGGATATTCCCTTGATCAAAATATATTTAGGTCCCATCACCTAAGATTTCCTGCAATGATCGTCTTTAAGCTGGTTGTTTATGCAAATGTCTAGTAATTGGATGTGAAATACGTCACACGCACCATCGATTATCACTCGCTTTGCGGAGCGAGCCTGGTTTGGTCCCTCCTCTTACACGCCTGATCAGAGGGGAGGTGGTTACCTAGCAACCAGCATGGCAACATAGCATCCCTCCCCTCTCTCTCCACTCTTTCTGTCTTTCACAGAGAGGGGAAGCTGTTGTCTAGCAAAAGAAAAAAGTGTGTCCTCTCTCTCAGCTGCTACCCCTTACTTGCCTGACCGCAGAGCAAGTAAAGTGCACCTGGCAATCACAGAAATTTTATCACGATTATCCATTGCTCAAAATATTACCAAACATAAGTTCATTTTCAGTTCATTTTCAGTAACCAATGATTTATATTAATTTATTTTAATAGACACACATCTTATGAATAAACTGATATCCTGTAAATGCCTATCTGACACCTTTTGCCATCTAATACTGGGTAAGCACCAAGGCCGAGTGCCACGTAACTCCCAACAGGCGTGTGTACGGAAAAACCAGAGGACGTGGTTTTGAATTATTAAAGACAGTGAAGAAATAAATTTTAATCACCTTCTTTATTCATTTCTGAAACAAAACAGTTTTTTATGCAGTGAAATATAATTAATTACTTTAAGGTGAAGGTTCACCATATTCTGAATCTTTCGTGCAGTTTGGTTTGAAATTACTCAGTACTTTTAACATATTTATGCACGTAACTATTTTGCATACAATTTGGAATCCTTGCAATTGTTCTGAATAACAAAGTAACTATATATGTGCAATAGTTTCAACGCAAAACGTGATAAACACAGTCAATGTTAAGAATAAGAAGGCACAAACTACTTTAACTTCACCATGTGGAATATACAGTAGAATCCAGTTGTAGCGAGCACGGCAACTGCGAGAACATGGTTAAAACAAGATCTTTTTGAGGAACCGTCAAAAAATCTCAAAAAATATTCCATGAAAAATTATAATTTTACGAGTTGAAAAATGTACAGCGAGATTGTGTGAAGCAGGCTTGCGGTGGGACTTGTGACCGTGTGAAGGGCGCTTTTGTTATCTGTCTGCCATAACTCCACTCCCTCGCCCCGGCTTCTCGTTCCCCTAAGTACCTTGTGCCACACTCATGTGTCACATTCTTTCGCCTTGCAACCTAACCCCGCCTTTTCTGGCAAACCAAGTGCATTGTTCTATAAATATAATCCCGCCCTTTCTACCTGACCCCATTTTCATGAACCAGTTGTACTTTTCCGTAGACGTTCACCACCATTGTGCTGTCAACTGTGTTTGGTTTTAAACAACTTGGCATATGTGGGTTGAACTGTGCTAAACTAAAACAAATTTAATTTAAACATAACAGTCCACGCGATAGCTGGAATTGTTAGTTTAAACGAATCATTTTCCAGTGACTAACAGTATTTACTGGCATAATTCTTGCCCTGGCACAATTCACGCACCCAAATTTTATGGTGCCAAATTAGGGAAAAGACTTTTCCTTCTATATTTCATGCTGCATGTTTCTCTCAGCGAGGCATGTAATGCTAAGAGGCTCATGCGGTGGCGCACATTAGTTTGACTGCCTGTGTTTTGTGGTCAGGTTATTGACAAATACTGCATTTGCAACTATTGGGCGAGACTGGTGGTTGTCCCTGGCTGATTACGTCGCAAAACTGGTTAAGAATGCAAAAAATAGTTACTGTTTTAGAGCATGCCCCAGAGTTTGATAAAGTTAAGTTTTTTATAAACTGACCAAAATGCTAAACTGCAATGTAAACATTGAGTAGACGGGAAAAGACATGTGCTTAAATACTGCCACGTCATATGCACAGTGATTTATAGTGTACATATTCTATAAGGAATTGTATGTAACTTTTTTGTATTTATTGACATGTTTTTCCACATTCTGAAGACTTTGTGCTCATTTTAAAGTTACTCAGACACAATATAAAAAATTACAAATTAAATTATTTGTATTGACACTATCTGCGGCATCGGCCACTAAGTATTGGTATCGGTAATATCAGCAAAATGGGGCTTGGACCCACCTCTAGTATTTTGTGTAGAGGTCTCGTACCTAACAAATTCCTTTTGTGTTTTCTTGTTACGTCAACTAACAAAGTAATTTTCACTTAGGTGAAACCCCTGTGTAAGAGTAAAACAATCCTTGTTGACATGATGTAGGTGTTGAAAATTCACATTAGCACTGAAATGTGTAATCCAGAAAGTAGAAATGTAGGCATAATTTTCCTTAAGGAAGAAACCCCTGCAATCGTTAAGACTAGCTGTGAATTGTAGGAGAAAGTGTAACTGTAGCGTAATTCCTGTATAAGTTAGGGTTGTAATGAGAGAATTGCGTTTAACCCTGAGACAATTTCTCTCATACCCGTAACTTATATTGCTATCAGTACGGTAAAAGTGAATTTATATATTCTGCATGAGTCAGGTAACCCCATACGCTAAAGTCACGAGAAGTCTATTCTCACCCCCAGTCAGTACGGCTGCCAACCCACATAAAATTGTTGTGATTGTTACGCAGACCCTATATTAATGAGTTGAAAGCAAACTCATAAAATGTACCTGTTAGAAAGTATTAGCGTATAAGAAATTTCATAATCCCTGAACATAACCTCAATAGGAGAATAGTAATTGAGAATGTTTTTAGGTTAGGCCTAGTTAAACAAGGTAGAGAAAACCTCCTCCCATGTATGTAATGTAACCTATATTTAGTAACGAGAAATGTTTTATGTAACGCTAGTTATTTTTATTTCACTTGAGGAATGCATAGCACCCCTGTAAGCACATAAAATTTCATGCCAGTGAAACCCTGTTGTGTTGTAAAGTAAATGAGGCCAGTGACAAAAGTATTACATAACTCTATGTCAAAGCTCACTTAGCATGAGTGACAAACTTTTATGTAACCATGCAATGAGGCAAGCACCTACCCATGTTACATAACCCCTGCCATAAGCGCAGACCGTCAGAATTGAATAATTACGTGCCTATATATTAGCCTGTAAGAAGTAAAGAAAATGTGTACCATAGAATGTAAGATTACTAAATGTGTTAACCAATGTCTAGCAAAACATGTAACCTAGAATAAGAGTGCCTACGTACAGTCAATTGTTGTAAACCTAACTTTTAAGATTTGTCGTACAAATTGTACGCTACTATGTAATCTTTGAGTGTCCTGTGTCATAATGTGTGTCTTTTAAAAGAGTACTTCTTATGTTCTATCTCTTTTCATGTATGGAAAGCACCCTGGAGTAGTGTAGGATATGTAAGAATTTTTTTTCTTAAAGCTCACACTTTTTCACATGTAATTGGTTTACTGTGCGACAGCGTTGGCTGAATATCAGACCAGTTAACTTCGTTCCGCAGGGGTCACAGTAAACCTTCCCCGCCATTAATCCTCTGTGAGTGGGATTAAACACTTTTAATCCGTTAGCTACACATTTTATTTCTCGAGGACAGAAGTAAAAATGTAATAACCTTAAAAATATTTTGTGCAAGCTACTTTTTATACAACCCGCTGTTTAAAAGAATTTTTTTTTTCACTTGGTATGTGAACTGCCCTCGAACTAGGAAGGTCTAGGTTCAAAACAGAAACTACTTGTGCCTGCAAATTCCTTTTCAGAACACTCCTCCTGCAAGAGAAACGCAAAGGGAAGGCAGTGCTGAGAAGCACATGGCATCACGCACTGACATCCGACAGCTACGCAACCAAGAGATAGGGTAAGAATCAAAGAGAAAAAGGGGAAACGACTGTTAGCCACTGATAGTAACCAGATGTCGCGTGACCCAGAGACGGGCGCGTTGAACTCTGAATCTAACTGCGCGAGCACAGAAGAAACGCACACTAGAGATGCACTGCTACCCTGATAAACCTACCCCTGTGTTGGAATGCTATTCTACCCCGCACCGCTATCCGGCTGCATAGGTCAGTGTGCAAACCCTGATTACTTTCCCAGAAGCTAAATTAATTATACATGAGTTCTGTAGCTCTTTTTCCTGGTCTAGTCTGGGTGGCGGTTTAGTTACTATGGGCAAGAGGTCTCCTGCTGGGGACAGTTGATTTGTTTCGAATCCGACCACTGCTGACAAATACGTAAATAAGCATCTAACTCCGACTCGTGATCAAGGGGGATAAAAGATGAAATAGGTCTAGATGTCAAGTTGGGTTCAGTAGATGGTAACATGACCTCACTCGTAACTTTGGTGACTACCTTTGAGTTAGTCTTCGCAAATCTCGATGTGCTCTGCGCAGTGTAAGGCACGTAATACCACCCTTCTTATTGTGCATCTGACCAACCTTCTAACCTTTCTGCAGACGTACAGTCATGGGGGTGTGTCTTATTCAGTCACACCCAAGGCACTGCTGTATAGATATGCAGTCCGGTATTAGGATACCACCGAAGGTAGGCGAGGGTGCACCAGAAACCCAGGAGCAGTAGCGTGTCTTTTCAGACTTAAAGCATTCTGCAAGCTCCATATTCTGTGGAGTTCGGCACGCCTCACATCTAGTCCTCAGCAGGGTTTTTCTATGTGACAAGTTACACTGAATAAAAAAGATATTTATAAAATAAGTGAGCAAGGAACTAATATTAAAATTACGGTAGTCAACTATTTCTTCTTCTTTTTTCTTTTTCTGTCAGGGTCTTCTAGGGACCACGAGCCAATTTCAATGCTTCGTCCTTTGTTGTTCCTTCTTCTTCCTCCAGTACGCCTCCATCTTCTCACTATGTATCTTTTTCCTCTCCTCGGACCATTTTGAGCAGGTTTTCTTTTCCTTCCTGCCTTGGAATCCTTCCATTTTTAACACTTTTTTATTAAATATTTCTCTCTCTGTTGCTTCTTCTTCAATTATATTGTTTCTTTCCAAATCTTTCTTAACTTCCTGAAACCAGGTTGTTGTCGTTGATTTCTTGTTCCAAAGATATTTGAAGATCCGTTTGGTTAACCTGTTGCAATCCATTCTATATAAATGCCCAAAAAATAGCAATAGTCTCTTCCGTATTGTTTCTGCTATGTTTTCTATGTTGCAATATATTTCATCATTACTTCTTAATTTCCAGAATTCTGTAGTTTTTAGTGGACCGAATATTTTACGTATAGGTCTTCATTCTAGTACTTCTAATTTATGCAACTTGTAATTCAGTACTAGACATTCACTTGTGTAAAGATATTTCGGTTTGACTACTGTGATGTGCTGTATTTTAAGATTTTGAGGTAAACATTTTTTGTTGTAGATATTCCTAGTTATGCCATACGCTCTTTGCATCTTGCGTATCTTTTCATCTACCGCAAATTTTTCCAAACCATTTTCCTAAATTATTTCCCCCAAATATTTGAATTTATTTACCCTCTTTATTTGACTAATATCTGTTGCTAGGATTTCTGGAGCATTTTTTATATTTGTCATCAATTTGGTTTTGTCTACATAAATTCTTAAACCTGTTTTGTTGGCTATCTCTTCTAAGAGATTGACTTGTATTGCTACATTTGTTAAGTTTTCAGAAAGTATGGCAAAATTGCCTACAAATGCTAGACAGTTTATTTCAACACCCTTGTTCTTTCTCACCAGTGTTATTGGTGATAGCTTGTGTTCTTTTAGTTTCTCATTACAAATTCTTACTATTTTCTCCAAGATGCAGTTGAAGAGTAGTGGAGACAAACTATCACCTTGCCTTACACCTGTATTTATTTTGAATGGTTTATATATAATTTCACCCTGAAATTTTACTCTGGTATGGTGTCTGTGAGGGTTTCACGGACTAGATTTGCTAATTTAGATTTAACTCCAAATTCTCGGATTACTTTATCTAGAGTTTCTCTATCAACGGAATCAAAAGCCTTTTTAAAATCTATAAATGTTACTACTATGTTTTTGGAGTTTGCGAGTCTGTGACGGACTATGGACTTCAGGTTGAAAATCTGTTCTGAGCCAGATCTGCCCTTTCTAAATCCACTCTGATACTCACCCAAAAGGCAAAAGGGATATACCTCTATAGTTATTGACATCTTGCTTGTTACTTTTCTTATGCAAAGGATGTATAACAGTCACTTTCCATTCTTCCGGGATCTTTTCCAGTGTCCAGATTTCTTCAAAGATGATTTGAAGTTTATCTATGATTTTTGGTTGAGACCATTTTATAAGTTCAGCTGTATGGAGTCTTCTCCACTAGCTTTGTTGTTTTTTAGGATTTTAATTGCTTTTTCAATTTCTTCAACAGTAGGTGGTGGATCTGTTTCTAAGTTTTTATGGATCTCTGGGAATTCTAACTTGTAGTTCGGTTCTTCACAGTTCAGAAGTTGATCAAAGTACTTCCTTAGGATTGTACAATTCTCAGTATTGGTTAAACCCATTTGACCATTTTCACCTATGAAGCAAATACTTGGCACTTGATAACCTTTTAGGTAATTTTTAAACAACTGATAGAAATTCCGGTAGTTATTTTTATCTTGTATGTCAAGAAGTCGTGACTTTTCAAAGGATCATTTAACACGCTTTATTATTCTTGCTGTTTCTTTTCTTTGTTGCTTAAATAGATCAAATTTTTCATTCTTTCCAGAGCATTTCCATTTTTTCCATAGTTTTGTTTGTAGCATTGCAACATATTATTATGTATATAGGTATTCAGGAAGTATTTTTATTTGTTATATTTCTATGTAAAGGATAGTAATTTCATTTATTATTTAGAAGATCATGGCAATAATAATTTGTTGGTATTTTGTACATGTTCGTTTTTCCAAATTTATTATTTTATTCGAAGGCATTGCATCAGTAGTATAATCGTCATGGGATGTCAGTACAACTTTTTTAAGGAGTTAATAAGAGTCACGTTCGCATGTTGCATCATTTGATGAAACTAAGTGTACAGCCCACGCATGCATTGTAATACTTTGATTTCGAGACCCAAGTAAGTATTCACAGGCTATTTATGGACGCTACCGAACTTTGCAAAGCCACGATTGGACTACGTTTACTTGATGCAATATTTCAGGCAGTATAAATAGTATTAGCAAGACTTTCTCGTAATCACTAAGTTTTTCACATCACATTAAGTTCATTGTTGTCACTTCAGTTCGCCTCAGTTTATCAGTCAGTTCAGCGATGTAGTGTTTGTGCAGGGCAGTGAGTGACCATGCTGCCATTCAGCCTCTTGCTTTGTTTTCTTTTTAATTACGAGTGTCAATTGTTTTGAAGAGACAACAATAAACTTCAGTTAACTTTCATAACCTTTCATTTATTTTCTGTTGGCACTCCTGTTTCAACAAATGTCCACGTGTTCAATGTATTTCTACGCTATGAGCCTCAAACTTTAACCAACTGAGCTAGTCCGATCTAATATTTGCTGCAAACTCCCATGAGTTTTCATACAGCAGAACCACAACAACGTTATTTCTGCTACAGCTTCTTCACAAGTTTCATTCTACCAAACTTTCTTCTTCATTTTTGCAGATCCGAATACATTCTTTGCTGCACCGATGATTTCTTTGGATAATTCCTGCCATTTATCTGATTTAGTTATTTGAATTTCTTCCTGAAAATGTTTTCTTCTTGTGTGATGTTGTATTTAATAAATTTTTGTTCTCTTTTTTTTATTTTTATGAGGGAGAAGTTTGAGCTTAATTTTAGAGAGGTAGAAATAAAAGCCAAAGTCTCTATTTATTATTACTTTTACATTCATGATTTCTTTAATATTCCTTTGAGAAACAGCCACATGATCCAACTGGAATTCTCCTAACATTGGATTAGGAGATATCCACGTTTTAGCTCTTCTTGGTAATTTCCTGAAGAAAGTCGACATTAATTTCAATTGAAAGATCTTACAGAGATTAATTAGCCTCATGCCATTTTTGTTTGTTCTTTAATGGGCTGGATAGTCACCTACTGTTTTTCGAAAAGTTTTTTCTCTCCCTATTTGTGCATAAAAATTCCCCCGTAGTATCACATTTAATTTTGGGTAATGGATATTTCCTCTTCCAGAAGTTCCCAGAATTCTTCTACTTTGCTTGGATTTTTCTTGTTGTCTTCATTTATTGGTGCAGGGCAATTACCAAAGGTCTACTGTTTATTTTTGCATTTAATTTTGAGGGGAGATGTTCTTTCTGAACTAGATTTGAATTCTGTTACATTATCTACTAAATTTTTATGAACATAGAAGTGTCATTCCTTTCATAATTTTGATTGTTGGTTTACCCTTAAATATTCTATGGTTTTTGGTGTCATTTTCGTCCAAAAATCTTGTTTCTTGTACGGCTAGGATTTGTAGTTCATTTTTATGTAAGAAAATTTCAAGTTCTTTCTGTTTACTAGTTTGTAGTAAGGAATTTACATTCAAAGTGCCTGCAAAGAATTTCTTCTTGAACTTGAGTTTGGAAGGATACCAAGAATGCTCGACTCATCCTTATTGCAGATGTTGGGACTCCCCAGGACCCTACGTCCCGATGCATCGCATAATGCAATGGTGAATTCCTCTTCTGAGTTACAACATGGGGTAGTACTTTCTTTCAGCCGACTTTCCATTCTGCAATTGAAATTGTACATTGTACAGGATAGGAAATAAATTACAAGATAAGATCGGATTGTTAGTCCGAAATTTAGATTTTTATTCGTGGTTTACTCCACTAGGCTCTTCCGCTCTCTCTCTCAACTATTTCAGTTTACATAATATTTATTATTACGGTTTTTCGAAAGTAGGAATTTCCTGGTTGAATTAATACAGGCTAGCTAAGTATTAATTTAATTACGTAAAATAATGCAGGTGAAGGTGAGCCTGGCAAAAGAATAAAATTAAATAATTCTGATTTCAAACTGTATGCTAAGACACACATTCTTTGCAGCGTCTTAACTCAAAATGGGGTTGTCCAGAAAGGAAAAACATTGCGATGGCCTACTACCGTGAGTCAAGGAATCTGATACGGGTAAAGGGGTTTTGCAGAGTATGGGACATCGGGTTACCTCTGGAGTCTTTGGAGTCTTCAGGTGCAGGAAAAGCCTTCTTCAAGCTGCTGGAGGTTGAAGCCTTTACAAGCTGCTGGAGATTGAAGCCTTTTCAAGCTGCTGGAGAGGTTGGAGCCATTTTCAGACTGTAGGAGAGGAGAGAGGTCTTGCGCAGACCCGGGAGTGCTCGCTGACCTATGCAACCATTGAACCCGGCATCTCTTACGAGAGGCGTGCTCGTACCTCCGTTTAGTGGAAAATCCCAGAGTTGGCCATCTTCTGGAGGGGGGGGGGGGTGCTGTAGCCTTTCATCTCACAGGGGCCGGTTTATCAGGGTAGCGGCGAGCGCCGCACATTTCTTATCTCCCTTCCTTGAGGCGACAGCAAATTTATCCACCTCAACCCGAGGCTGGAGGATTGTGTGACATCACAGGGCATCAGAGGTGCTGCGATCCTGTGATATTCGTTTGAACTTCCTTGTCAGATAATCTCAGGGTAGTGGTCCGTCAGGTAAAACAATCTTGGCTAGCAGGAGTGGCCCTCACATGCCGGATTCTGGGCGGGCAGTATAATTATTAATTGCGTTAATTATTTTTACGTGTCTGAAGCCATCCAACGCGTGGAGTCCATTCAGTGGGCACGTGAAAAGTACTTCACCACTGTTTGTGACTTACCTCGAGCTTTTGCTTGCTTGTTGATGGGGCGGAGTCGCCCGTAGTGTGTGCAAACGCGTTGCGCAGCAATGTGGAATGCGTCAATCGTCCATCCCCTGAAGCGATGAAGACCCATTTCAAACAAGACAACTTTTGCTTCAGGTGTGGGGTGATTGCCCCAGTTGCGGCACTGTGGTTGCATCTCTGGGTGCGTGCCTATTTTCTGTCTAGTGCAGCCAGTTGTCAGGTTAAGCACACCCATATCTAGGTCATGTGGTATCTGTTTACTATCAGCAGGTTAACGCCCTCTTTCCCTCTTCCTCTTCGCCACCCCATCCCCTTCTCACTCTCTTCGTCCGTAGTGGTGTGGGTTACATATTTTTCTTCTCCTCTCTCTATACTCGTTAGTGGTTAATATAGGTTATTATTTCTTATCAATCATTACATCCTAGGTTACATACATGTAATTTGCAAGCTTTCTCGTTTTCGTAACTACTGACATAGTTACATAATATTGTTAGCACTGGCCTCAATTACTTTACTACACAAAATGCTTTCACTTGCATGAAATTTTACATGTCTACAGGAAGTTCTCTACTTGTCTCAAGTAAAGATACAATAATTAGAATAACACAAATTACTTCTCTCTAACCTTACGTAACTTAACTGGGGTGAGAGTATTTTCTTTGCCTCTGCTCAATTATAACTAACTACAACATTTTTAATTCCTACTTTGAGGTTACGGGGTTACAATTCTTACTTCCTAAAACACAATTTTTTAAACAAGTACACTTAGGTATGAGATTATACTCAGTTTATCCTACAAGTTAGCATACAAATTTTACATTTTCACGCTTTGCTTAGGCTTTGTTAGCTTGGGGTTGAGAACAAATTTTTCTCAATTTAAAATATAGGGGTTGTCTGACTCGTTCTGAGTAGACATGATTCTTTTTCCTGTACTGACAGCGGCATACATTACATTTACATTTCTTACTCTCAAAGCTAACATCTCTATCAATTGGCAAAGCTAAATCTAATTCTTACCGTGATTTCCTCTTTAAGGAAGTTATTTCTTTCTTTACTACTCTCTGGGCTAACACGATTAATTCAATTTGACAAAGCTGATTTTCACTCTTACAGAGGTTTCATGTCAGTGAAAAGTAGGTTTTCATTTTCCTATGATACCAAGGATTCTCTAGTTACACATTCTCTACACACACAATTACCTTGGCATTATTTCTACATTTACACAAGTTCTCTGGGTAGCATTGCTTAGGGGCTAGTTGTACTTTCACACTTGCAATTTTATTACATTTAGGGAGGCTGAGAATTTCCTGGGCGCAGTTACGGCATGCTCACAGCAAGCTCTCGCCTCATGCTCTTACTCAAGGTTACAGGGGTTCTCTACCCAAAGTCGTCCAGTCGTATTGCGAGGAATGGTGAGAGTGACGTGGCTTATGTTTACAGGCTTGCTGATAGGCTTCAGTTTGCGCTCACGCTTCCTATCAGTGCTCACAGAATTCTGGGATGTTACGCTGATCTCATCGTGCTAGATTTCTCATGAAACAACCACCAAAATTTCTCCAGTTTCTTAGTTAATACGTTACGTAAGCACTTGGGGGATTTTCGGAATACTGCAAACATCAACTTTCAGTCTGTTTATGGGTTTGATTCTATGTTAATTTTCCCCTGCAATTTTTCTGGCAAACTAGGGACCAAGTTCTTATAGCACAAAAATCATTTTTTTATTGTTATGTTAATGGTGCCCATTGATAGGAGGCAGTCTACATTAATTTTGGCACTTTACTAATGTGTGGGACTTCGGTACCTTCCAATGCAATTTCTGAATTCTCAACCTCTGAAGAAAACAAAATCTTGACTAAAGATGGCTTCAAAAAATTATTCTTGGAGGGGGGCAATTACTTCGTCGCACTGCCTACTCTATCAGGTTAGGATTTATGCATTCTGGGACTTTTTTTTGTCACCTAACCTTCCCTACTAAGCTATGTACGATTTCTTGCACTCTCATTAATTAATGTATTTGGGCATTTCTATTCTGTCACTCCCTACTAAATTGGCTCTATCTAAAAGTTCTGGCGAGGGACGTGGCAGTTCAAATTCTGGCATCTGCCAGGTACTCACTCTGATGCTAGTGTTGCTGGGCGTTGACGCTTGGTGATGCATTGCTTCAGCGGGGGTCCTCATTTGCTGGGAGCTGCAGCGAAAGCGGCAGGCCAACGGTACATGGTAGGAGCCCTGCATGGCGTCTCTCTGTATGCTTGCGCCTTACACGCAGTGGCATTGCTCGTGACATGGCAACAGCGGTAAGTGGCTGTTTAGGTACGGCCAGGGTGCCTGCGGCATCTGCTTCGTGAACAACGGCTGGTGGCGTCTGCTTCAGAGATAGCTGTGGTGGCTCTCGTGACGGTGGGATGACGTTCCCTTGTGGCAGCTGTAGGGGTAACCGATGCACGATATTCGCGTGAACTGTCTGCTCCAGGCGATGGAAGGGCTGCATGGGCAGCCGCAATGCTCAAGGGTGTCCGGTAATATGCGTTTACTGACTGTTCAGCCTGAGCATCTGATCTTTCCTTCTCTCCAGCCTTTCTCTGGGGAAGGGGACTGGGACTGGGCCGGCATCCTTGACGGCACGTGCCACAGGGTTCTTCCCGGGGATGGGGCAGTCATTCCTGTCAAGTTCCCACGCTCTCTCAATTAATTCTTCCACTGTTTGTGGTCTCAGGATTAATAAGAGGTTCCAAAGTGAGGACAGGAGGGCACGGGTCATGCGCCTAACCCTCTGTACTTCTGTTTGCTCGGGGTAGACTCGTTTATGCAGCTGCTCTTTCTGCCTGACGAATAGCTCTACTTCCTTGTTGGGGCATTTTATGCGGGAGTGCAAGTCAATAATGAGGCCGGAGAGGATTTCATCTCCCGTAAATTGCGAGATAATCAGAGGGTTTAAATTGGGACCATCCTTCTATGAACTCTCCATACTTATCCCACCATTTTCTGGTGGGCTCGTTTAGTTGGTGGCGCGCTCTGCTCATCCACTGCTTCCAAGGGACGAGGTATTCCCTCAGCTCCCGTTCACATTTTTGAATAAAACTCTCGGAATCCTCGTAGGGTTTCCTATGGAACTCAGGCAAGGTGAGTTTGTAGGATAGTCCTGGGATGACTGGACTATTCCGATTTATCAGATTGGGAGGTTTATAGGCATGCTCCCGCCTACATACTTTGCACTGATACACTTGTCCAGAGTTCTGGATACGTTCGTCACCCAACCTATGCACAAGTGGTGGAACTCGTGATTGCATAAAATGCAACGGACAATATACAGCCCGTGTCCTTCACACTCGGGCCATTGGCAGACCCGTGCGTCCTCGTGCATACAGATCTAGCACATGTATTTAAGGCCGTCCGTGTAGCGAGATGTGTCGTCCCATCAGATACACACGTAATGGAATACGTGGTTGCAAATGCTGCACCTAATCAGGTTTGTGCCTATACCAGGGCACGTTGGGATGGGGCAAGGCATGTTGCTTGCTATGGCAGTGTTTACCTCAGCTAATGCAACTCACGTTTCCAGGAGACTTGCTTCGGAGTCTGACATGGTTTCTAATGGGCACCACGGGTATTTACTTTGACTCACCCAAAGTCGAGTGTGGGCTCTTCTGCAAGGAGTCGTCAAAAGGGAGTAGGGTGGAGGAAGGGGGTGACTGGCTAGGTCCTAGCTCTCAAGTCTCAACTACCTAGAGTTTTTGGCCTCACATTGGGCACCAAAAGATGCGCGCTCCTATCTTTGGGATAGTGGCTAAGACGCTCACTGCCCTCTGAGGTCAGCCACCTACCATGGTTTGTTTGGTGCTATTCTATCCTGATGGGTTGTGGCAGGTTCCGTGGGGGGCCGCTTAGTGGGAGAATACCATCTGAGGAGAGGGGAATCAAATCCCAGAGAGAGTCGAACCGTGATTGTTTCCCGTCCTGGGAGTTCAATCTTCCTCACTACAAGGGCTGCCAAGATGCGGAACGCCAGCTGCCCCGGGTGAGTTATGGGTCGATGATATGAATTAATCATAGGGGGAGTGGATGATCCCGTTGGTGTAGCGATACGCAGGGGTCGCGTAGGCCGGCGTGCGGGAACGTAATTTACTGGTGTAGTAGCTAGACTCGGTTTCGGGGTGGCGACGTCTTCGGTGGAAGATGAACACTGATTGCTTTCCTGGAAGCTAAATGAATTATGCACGAGTTCTGTATCTCCTTTTCCCGGTCTAGTTTGGGTGGCGGTTTAGTCACTACGGGCAAGGGGTCTCCTGCTGGGGACAGTTGATTTATTCCGGATCTGACCACGGCTTACAAATGCTTAAATAAGCATTTAACTGACTCGTGGTCAAGGGGGATAAAAGGTGAAATAGGTCTAGGTGTCAAGTCGGGTTCAGCAGATGGTAACGTGACCTCACTCATAACTTCGGTGACTATCTTTGAGTTATGCAAACAAAGCTCGATGTTCTCTGCACCGTGTACGGGACTTAATACCACTCTTCTTATGGTGCATCTAACCAGCCTTCTGACCTTTCCGTAGACATGCAGTCATGGGGGTGTGTCTTATTCAGTCACACCCAAGGCACTGATGTATAGATATGCAGTCCGGTATTAGGACGCCACCGAGGGTAGGTGAGGGAGCACTGGAAACCCAGGAGCAGCAACGTGTCTTTTCAGACTTAGAGCTTTCTGCAAACTCCGTCTCCTGTGGCATTAGGCACGCCTCACAACTAGCCCTGAGCCGGGTTTTTCTATTGCATGTGACAACAAGTTACACTGAATAAACGAAAGATATTAATAAAAATAAGTAATCCAGGATCTAATATTAAAATTACGGTAGTCAACGATTTCAGTTTACGTAGTATTTATTATTACAGTTTTTGGAAAGTGGGAATTTCCCGGTTGAATTAACACAGGCTAGCTAAGTATTAATTTAATTACGTAAAATAATGCAGGTGAAGGTGAGCCTGGTAAAAGAATAAAATAATTCTGATTGCAAATTGTAGCTAAGACACACATTCTTTGCAGCGTCTCCCCTCAAAATGGGGTTGTCCAGAAAGGAAAAACATCGCGACGGCCTGCTACCGCGAGTCAAGGAATCTGATACAGGTAAAGGGGTTTTGCAGAGTATGAGACATCAGGTTACCTCTGGAGTCTTTGGAGTCTTCAGGTGCAGGAAGAGCCTTCTTCAAGCTGCTGGAGGTTGAAGCCTTTACAAGCTGCTGGAGATTGATACCTTTACAAGCATCTGGAGAGGTTGAAGCCCTTTGCAGGCTGTAGGAAAGGAGAGAGGTTTCGCATAGACCAGGGAGTGTTCGAACCTCCTTATATAGTGGAAAATCCCTGTGTCTGGGATCTTCCGGGGGTGCGGGGTTGTTGTAGCCTTTCATAGTAGGGGTTGGTTTATCAGGGTAGCGGCGAGTACCGCACATTTTTAATATCCCTGATCTGAGGTGACGACAAATTTAGCCACCTCGGCCTTAGGCTGGCAGGTTGTGGTGTCACAGGGTAGCAGAGGTCCTGCGATCCTGTGGTATTGGTGTAAACTTCCTTCTCAGATAACCTCAGGGTAGTAGTCCAGGTAAAACAATCTTGGATAGCAAGGGTAGCGCTCACATGCCGGATTCTGGGAGGGGAAGTATAATTTATAATTAATTACGTAAATTATTTTTAAGTTTCTCAAGTCGTTCAACACGTGGACTCCATTCAGTGAGGTAAATTTTAATAGTTCTAGAAAAAGTAGCACTTGCATTTTCCTCCTTCCTCGTGTTCCATGTAATGCAGACACTGAAAATAAGATAGTAGCTGACTTCCATCCAGTAATTAATGTAGGATATTATAGTTAGGTTGGCATTCCAAATTGCTTTATTTTAGTAATTACTGAGTTTAACTTGTTGGGGTTCTGTTTATTTCGAGGGAAAAAGAAACAATTACACGGTGAAGGGGGGAGGGGTGGAAGATTTAGTTTTATGTCTTTTGTGAGACAACCTTATTTTTATGTTCTTACAATGGTTGGCATTTTGAGTTGCATATTCGTATTCGTACAGATGCAGCAATATATACACGTACACACTTTTACCATAGTTAACCTTACACTCAAATTTACGATATAGACACACAAACAAATATTAATCACTTACTACAAAAATGTGGAAAAAAGTGCAGCTTTTTCAGGCTACGTGCATTTCAATAATTGTGTTAACGATTTACACATATGTACATTTTAAAAACATGCTAATTTTCTGTTTGTAAAATTTGCAACCTCTTGAACACGTGGTTTTTATGGCAATCCTTGCCAAGTTTACTTCCCTAAAAACAAGTTTGTTCGTCACTAGCATTAAATAATTTATTTGCAGAATCATTCCGAAAAATCAACACTGCGCACTTTTCCTGATACAAACAAACTTAAACTTAGATATGTAAATTATATTCGTGTCACTTCATTGTGGAAGGCAGTAAGGAAAATGGCGGAAAGAACGACGAAACACGCCCCGATAACGTTACATTTCACTCAAGAGAACGCACAACGGTACCTACAACCAACTATGTTTGGAAAAAAAAAAATTAATTACCTATTTAATATTATGACAACACCAACAAGATATTCGTATAATAAATACAATGAGAAAAAATCACACGCAGAACGGCCGTTCATTGGTCTGAAAACTGGAAACAAACATGGCTAGCCATTGGCTGGAAACATTTCCTGTTCGTATGTGTCGACATACTCTGTCATAAACATGTTTTTAAAGTCCAGACACTGATAGCCAAGAAAATGTACTATTTCTTGGTCATTTTATCTTTGGTGTTTTGCTAATGATTAAATAATTTTAATCCTAATGCACGTTTTTATTTATAAATTTAGAAAAGCCAATTTTCTGCTTTTGTATTCAGGTACTTATATCACCCCTCTGCCTTTTTGGTTGTTTTAACCTCAACAGGGTAGTACTGTTCTTGTTTGGATTTTAAATTATAATGCTATTTTAAACTTTTCTTGTTAATGTTACTACCCATACAGATGCCATAAATTGTTTTTGTCTTTAAAGTCCTTTATTTGTTTTGGTATTAAGGTCTTATAAAATCTACTCTCTTTGGATGATTTCAGTTATTTTTTTTAGGTTAGGATATTAGGTTGTTCACTTTATTTTCCCAGGAATACTTCTTAAGTGTTGAAGAAGCATCTACAGTAGGTGCTGGACATACTTTTCAACTTCATGCTGAAATCAATCTCAGCACTCTTCGTACCAGCCGCAGCAGTATTTGTTTTTCCGTCGTCACTAGGTCAGAAAAGTGCATCATCGCTTATCTGTTTGTGGTGCACGTGTGTTCGTAACTTCCCGGAGTTGACCTGATGGGGGACTTTTCGAGCGAACAGCTGTGAATTTGTGGGCAATGGCAGGGGAAGAGAGAGAGAAACAGACTAAGTATACGGCCCTCAGGTGAAGAGGAAGAGAACTTCGTGCTAAACCAGTGTTTGTGAGCTGCTGCATGCGTGGTGTGCTGGCAGCGACCGTGCGGCGTGAGCGATGACGTCAGGTGAGGTCCGATAAGGAGTGATTGCGTTGTTGTTGAGAGGTGGGAATTGGTGTAGAGACCTTGGCATGTGCGATTGGGCCGATGTCAAGCAGCGTGGAGTGAGAAGTTTGTGGCAGAGGCTGGAGGGGACTCGACGGGCTGACAGCATGTAGACACCAGTAACGCTAAGTATCAACTACGCTAGTTGTGTAGCATCTCTGTAGAGTTTGTTCCAGACTACACTAAAGTCAGAAATTGGGTTGGTTAAATCCTTTTTTGTAGATAAAAGCCAATATGGCCAATATCAATTGGGTTGGTTAAATCCTTTTTTGTAGATAAAAGCCAATATGGCCAACATCTGGTCGTAAATTTGTTGAGTGGTCTTGAACATCAGTCATTAGCATCAGTCTTATTTAACGCTAGGGAAGTCGAAAGTTTTGTTAGAGATTTTCTGAACCTAGTAATGAAGGTAGTTTTGTGAGTTAATCAATTTGCCAATTAGGACCTTCTGCCACTTTCCCAGTCATCGTCAAATTTGTGGACCCATTTTTATATTTAAAAAAAGTTTTGTTTGTTTGTAAAGGTTAAGATAGACTGATTTGTAAAGATTGTAAATAAATGTAAGATAAACTGATTTTTAGAATTCAGTTAAATGAAAGCTTGATGTATTAAATTTAACTCTGACACTTTTTGAGAAAAAGTAATTGAAAATGAAACAGGAATTTACTAATTTATTTTATTTAGTCATCCTAGATGTATTTCTCATGTGGAACTAATCAAAACTTTAAGCCATAAATGTTATGCTTGTTTTCAGTTCAAAATCCATGAGACGTTTTGTATTTATCTATTTTTGTTATACCAAGATACACACTTTTTTTCGTGATTTAAATTTTGGATATTACAATTTTCATACATGTTAACTTATTGTAACAGAATTCATTTTTGAATTGTTAAAGTAGAATCACCTTTATTGAAAATTTTCCACTTTTATTTCCTAATCGTTAGTTTTCCTCCTATATCTGGTACCTAATTAACTTCTGGTTTTATTTGACTGAAATTCTATTGCATAATAAATGTTTATTTTCATTTAATTTCACTTAATGCTCGTTATCGAATAACCTTGCATCGCATCTTCTCATTTTCCTTCAAATATTTCAGGTACTCACAAGCTTTCGAATGGCAATGCCAAGACGAGTGTTCCCTTTCGGAGTTATGCCCTACATTTTACAAGAAAATAGTGTAGTGAAGGGCATCTAGACGGCCCATAACTGCCTGGTGGTGGTAGCCCCCATGTATAGCAGACGAGACGTTTATTAGGGATGCTGTAAGGAGTATCAAGGTCACATAAGTAATATGAGTTGTTTAATTTTGATGCTTACGGACCTACTTATGAAGCAGATGAAATAATGTTGCCAAAGGAGATTGAGTAGTAATTATGATTTGAGTGAGTAAGAGTTATTTAGTGGATTATGCTATTTGGATACGTTTTCATAACCCTCCCCCCTCCATTTGTGGAAGTCATCAACATTTAGTCGTCAAAGAGTTGGAGGTTGTGTGTGACTTTCACTTACTCCCATCCCTTTTCTACATTCCTCTTTCCTTTTTCCATTTTTTTTTAATTTCCTTTTCCACCCCTCCCCTGTTTTCCCTCTTCTTCACAATACTTTAAACTGAATTGTTGATGCCAAAAAATTATTTTAAGATCAAAAATTCAGTTAAATAAATTATGGTTTATTCCGAGTGAAACCAGAGGTAATGTTATCATAAAGTGAAAATGAGGTACCTTTTAATCGCTATAAGTAGTACAGTGCTGATAAGTCAATGTGATCTCTTACCCTAGTTGTATCAGAATTAAGGTTTTATTCACTATAAGTACTTTACAAGATGGTGCTTTGAAGTGTGAAGTCTACATTGGATAGTCCAATAACTAAATTAAAGGAGTCTGACACTGCACTGGACAGATACAATATTTGTTTGTTAACTTCTGTTATCTTTAAAACAAGTAGTGAATCTGTAACACAAATAAGGAACAAATTAGTAAGTGTTAACCTAGTTGAAAAATGGCCGAAGCTTCCCACTAAAGTAATTTATTTACAGTTATCTGGAATAAAAGAGATCACTTTTGAAGTTGTATGTTAATGTTCTGATTTCCTTTAAGCGCATAGGCAGCCTGCTTATAAACACAATTTGCATAAAGTGAAACATTAGTAGACACAAATTAATTATTCAATCAATACCATAACTTGAAATATTTAAACAAAACATTCAAGTTACATTAATTATAGCCCTAGTATTTTCATGCAAAAATGTGGACATTTTCAAAAGTAAGGACATAAAGGAGAAGTAATGGTAAAAAAGCAGTTGGGGGTGGGGGGCAAAATATTTGTATTCAACGTAACTGGAGCCACTTTTTATACACATACAACCATTGCCTTATTGCACAAATACCGATGGAAGATGTTTTTTAAATTGTTTATCACTTGTCCAGATGTCAGCATATTTTTCTGTTCAGCTCTTTTCTTAAGTGCTTCTCAAAATTGCATATTCGCATAAATTATGATGAGGGGGATGAAAAATACAATATCTAAATCTATACATAAATTACAGGTTACTCAACCAAGGGCAATGAAATACAGTAAAATTGAAAACGTTGTGCACAAAACTGACTCAAATATGCAGTCATCTAATTTTTACCTGCATACAATACTGACTTATATTTAATATTAAGTAAATGCCACAGATATCACATGCAATGCAAACTCCTGTGCCATTAATGACTAGCAGGTAATATTTGATTTATATACAGTAAAACTTCACTAAAGCTGTCATCTTTGGATCATGATGCATTTGGTTCAAATCCTTACGTGTACGCCACTTTTAACGAAAATATAAGCCATCCTCTGAACAACTTGCCAACATACAGTAAAAAGCTATCCAATAGTTAAAATTCAATAATGTTGCTTTATAATGAGATAAAACTATATTTGAAAATATTTGAAAGTGAATGTACGCATACTTACCCCCTCCTTGGTGCCGAAAGGAGTGGAGATGCAGACTTGAACCTGGTGGTGGTTCATGTTCATGTGGTGGGGGGCCTGGCTGTGCATGGACTGGTGGTGTTGCTTGGTGTCCGGCATGCCTCGTGGCGGCTGCAGCTGTATATTCTGCATGCCCTGGGCATTGTACGATGGAACAATTGGGAAGTGGACTACATTTGAGCAGCTCTGCTGCATTACAGACTTCTGCTGGAACATGTTAAGCGTCTCTGCTGCCTTCGTCACAGAGGGGTCCACGTACCTGCAAAATTGTAATTTATGTATGCACTCAATAGTTGATTCAAATTAAATTTCACTACACTATGGTTGTTATCACACTTGTCATACACAGTTTAAGTTTTATTTCATGGTTGTCTTGGCTTCCAGACTAGAGCTGTGCCTTGGTTTCTCTAACTAATGTTTCAACATACCTTGCAGCAGACATTATACCGTATGAATTTTGTTTAGTTTATCTTGCTCTCTTTAAAACAACCAATAAATCAACTTTCCAAAACTGGATGAGAATTTTATATGGTAAGCCTCATTGGGCCTTGTATCTCATTGGCTGTCAAGGTGGCAAATGAGAGATGAGAAACCTCCTAATTGACTCCAGTGACAGCCAATCACTGCTGATCTCTCCTAATTGGCTAATCTTGGCCAGACATTTCGGGCTCAACGAAGTTCCTTGTATGTTCAAATATTGGATAACATTTGATCTTCAGTTGAGTTCAGAGAGATTGATTTGTACTTGCATGTTCCAGAGAAAATGGACCTTTAATCATTCACAAGTATTTGCTTTATTGACTTCCCACCAAAAGAACATGGTGGATACAAGTATGACCCAAGACACCTGCGTTGAATTCAGTCAAATTGAAAAATAGCCTGTAATTATCACACAGTTTATACAATGTAGCAGGTTTTTCAATTGTCTATTCTTAGTAAGTAGGCATGTATCTTATCTTGGAGTCTAGCAGAGAAGTGTAAAAAAAACTGCAATGGTGTTCAACATACAGCTACTATGTTGTAAGGAGGGCTATTTTGCACTGTGGAAGTCTCTTCTAATGCTGACGCAATCAGTGATACCCTAGCGAATACAACTGGTTGCATTAATTTATAAGTGCTTGTGGCATACTCAATTAGAGTATTTCATTCTAAGTTTAACTTATTTGAATTTTATTAGATTTTGCTTAAAATGTTATAAACTAATTGTGGGTTGTCTTATTAGTTTGCTGACATCTCTGCTCCAAGTGTTGGTTCAGGCTCTTGGTCTCAGCACTACGGTCCTGATGTTCCCTGGCAATGACTTCTCTAACTACAGACAAATCCTGTTTTACCGGGGGTGGCTTAATAGGACTGCAAGCAACTTAACAGTGGAGCCACCTGTTAAAAGCAGTTCAAAGTCAAATATTGAACAGCTGCAGCCAGTCGTGGGCCCCCGCTATTCGTAACCAATGCTAAACATTGCACATTGTATTAATTTCCAGGTAGCAGTCGAGTGATGCGGTACTATTTTTTTTATAATAAGTGTTTGGGTACTATATTTACACACTTTTTTAACAGTGGATATATATATATATATATATATATATATATATATATATATATATATATATATATATATATATATATGGATTTTCTAAGTATTAGGAATGAAGGGAAGTTGTCCGACAGCACATTATCATTCATAACAATAAAGTATTTCACAATGAAAAGTAGCATCTGCTCATCAAAAAGGTGAGGTCGGATAGTTTACATTAGTTTGTACATGCAACGAGGCGATTTATAAATTAACAGTGGTACAGAGTGCGACCGGATGGCAAAATATCTCATTAACATAAATATTAATTGCCGCAAAAATGATTCCATCGCAAAAGGACACATGGTTTTAATAAATAGATAACATTAATTTTCACAGTGTTGCTGAAGCGGGAAGGGGAAAAGAAAGAAAGAAAGAAAGAGAAAAAAAAATTGGTGAGCAGGCCTCAAAATAGCTCGGTGATTGCAGGCCAAATTTAAATTAATAGTAATAAGATTAGCTTCACACGGAAATATGTTACCTTAAAATATTTATGGAGTATGCGGAAAACATAAAACTAAGGGAATTTGTTCATACATTTGTATTTCAAATATGAAAAACAAGTCATTTCATATAGGCTTTGTATCAGAAGCGAGCCATGCATACTGGCCAACAGATGGCAGCACGCTCACATATTTTGCTGCAGTGTTGCAAAAGTATATCTAGCACATCCTTTTTACATAATATTCATTGACAAGATAGGGTAGACAGAAATTATATTGTCTATATCAGGAATACTGCCTGTGTAGTATTAAATTACCAACCAATTATTTAACACTTAGCTGAGCTCAGTGGATTACAAAACAATTTTTAAAAATTCTTCTCAGTATCCTCTGGGGTAAAACACCATAAAAGTTGAAAATATTAATGAATATTATTTCCTTTTGCCATGTTAAAACTGACATTTAACTGAATTTTGTGAATTTGAGAATTGTTCATGAACCTTTATAGTTGCATTAAGATTAACGTTATTGTTCTTACACACGTCTCACACAAAACATAGCTCCAATTAGAATTAAAATTAAATATTGGTGTTGAATGAGTCTCAGAGAAGCACCTAAACAAACCACTCAAAAAGCACAAGTGCCATGGAAAATAAGTGAGAACATGGGACGATCGGTTGGCCCCACCAGAGGTTCTCTCTGGTGACTGATCATTGTGGCTGGACTCATACTGGCAGTGGTTAAATCTGCAGGCTGGAGGAGGCCGGGAGAGATTCCCCTTTTGCTGAAGGACCGGGTGGTAAGCCGTAACCTACTCTGGTTGTGCCCTGGAAAGGCACTAGGGGTATGGATATTTACTCAATTCTAAGTCACCAATGATTCCAAGCCACACGTAATTTTTTGGGGAAAATCTTGGGAAAAATTTATTGGTGCACTCTCTGTCTCATATAATTTGGCAAGATTGTGACAGTCAGTGAATGGAAACTGGACATATATGAAATAAACAATTTGCCATTAAAATTTTTTTTGTACGAGCTGAAGCATGAACAAATGAAAATTAATATTACGGTAGCTATTCTGACTGCACTGCAGACACACACCAGACAAGTCAAAAATACGCGGATAAGAAATAGTTCATAGAGGAACTAATACATTTTATTTTAGGTGATCACAAACCAGCTGTTATTAGTGTTACAAACTAAACTTTGTACAAAAGTAGTAACGTGTGTGTGTGTTCAAAATGAAATATACATTTAAAAAGCAGCCCAATTCATATAAAAGCAACTTCAAAAATTGGGAGATCTTTTTACGTCGTTCCACCACTCTCCACATCTTCCATACAGGCTTGGTATTAATTTCAAAAGCAAACAGAAAAATAGCAGATTGTTGTTGAATTATGTTTTCAAATAATTTGAGGAAATATATTTCAAACAGGTAAAAGGTGCTGCTATCTGTTGAAAATCATTCTCAGCTCACAACATGCCAGTCATGCCAAGTGTTACAACACACCCTTCCACGCTGTTAGTCAGCTCCCAAATCACAACCAGCCAGAAAAAATATAATTTTCTTGTGTAAAATAACAAATTTAGGAACAGATACCAATGGTTTTATTTGTCCACAAGCTCTGTATAATTTTTTAAGTAACATTTGTATTTACATGTACAGCAATTTTGATTACTAGTACTAATTAATACTGGGTCGGTAATCATTTTTATTACGCCTACATCCATTACACGCTAAGTTCTCCCGCAAAACCATATTTTTATGGTTTTCGTGTAGTTACTATACTTCATTAATAAAATCAAGAAAGTGGGATGCATTTCTTACGTTATTCCATGCCACATATTTCTAACTCTAGCTGTTTAGTACCAGTAATAGCAGAATAATTGCTTTGCAAAAGTCATTGGTACGTTGTTTGTTGGCGAATGAAAAGTGTGTTGTCAAGCACGTTCCCAGAATTACTTTTATTTCCAGTCTTAACATATCAGCTGTAACATCCAAAGTGTGATATGAACTACAATTACTTTCTCACAAATGTTAACCCAAATTTGTTGTTTGTAATAGATAAAAAATGGGTTAGCAAATAGTACATTTTTGCAAGGTTTCCTACTTTTACTTTTATTACCAACAGATTTATAGACAGATGTCAGTCTATAAATACCTTAAAATTAATTTAGCATTACAATGGAAAGTGGATTGGATGACAGTGCATTAATAAAATAAATATACAGCCACCACTTGATGCACCAGCTGATGGCAAAAGGATATAGAAATGAAAAGTAAACACTGGCACTACTTTCATCAAATGGTCAAAATCTTCCCAAGTTACATGAGACACAGAGTACTGAGACCGCAAGATAAGCCACCACTTCAGTCGAAAATTTAATCTCTGTACAAAATTTAGTTTTGCCTTCATTAGAAATAATCTTCCATAAAAAAATATATATATTTCACTCTGCCAATAGAGAATATTTTGCTTTCAGAAACAAATAAATGCATTACATGCTTCTCTCCAATGCCCAAAGTTCAATTCAATGATTTCCAATAGCTTTCCAGTTGCTGTATTTCCATTACATTCTGCAAAAATAATAATATTTCTTTTAAAAAAAATCAAAATAACTCACATGTTTTTCATTTGCTATAAATGAAGCATCACATTTTAATCCTATTGTTCAATATCAATGATATGGCAGATGCATGCAAAGTTTTTTGGAATGGCAATTGCAGCCATAGTTTTTGTATTGAAAACCAAATCGCAGTGTAAAAAACTGCTAGTATCATTGATAGCATTTTTCAAAGAATACTGCAACTGTAATTCAAGTTTTTGAGCTATAAAATTGAAGGATTGCTTTAGTTTAAAGATAATCTGTAAACTATTTTCAAGAAATTGTATAGCATGATATTCTACAGTAACATGATCAATGGCCATATTGTTTCGCCAGCATGTAGTTGCTGCGTGATCCGCTAGATAGATGCGCCATTACTCCAATGTGCCTTATTATACCTGCTGCTAGATGGCAGCTGTGCTGTTAATCCATGTGCAGTTGCTAGGTTTCATGCCAGATAGCTGCACTTTTCATTACAGGTAAAGATACAGTACGTTGCCCTAGATCCTGTTTCCGCAAAAACACATCTGCTCAATTGGCTCCCACAGATATTTCAGTTGTTTTCTGGAGGATATTTTTCATGTTACGGAGCATGTAAGCAATATTGTTTCATTACGAAACGGTATTTTGAAAAACCATATTTGAAGTCCTGGATTTGATTCAGTCTGTAGAACAGTGTACAAGTAGCTTCTAAGACCAATTTCACATAATATGTACTCCTTATTTAAATAATTTTATTCCGAACCTTCTTGGGAATTTGTAAAAACTTATCTACCTTTATTTTCAAAATTGGAACACGAAAATACACAATTGATTAGGGTTACAGAACTCTAAATGATCTCTGTCATTGAGAATTCAGTATCGTGCGAAGCCCCCATGAGCTGCAATCAGCACCCCAAAATATTGTGGTATGGAATCAAAGGTATGGAGGTATGGAATCTCCCTCCATCATGTGGTTTGTATGCGAGTCCACAAAGCATCAACAGTGGTTGCTGGAGGTCATCAGTGACGAACAAGTCGCCGACCAAACATATCCCAAACATGTTCGTTGGGCGACATGTCAGGCAAACATACAGGCCAGGGAAGCAGTGGTACCTGTCATTAATTGAAGCAGGGGCTTGCACATTCTTCGCTACATGTGGCCGAGCATTGTCCTGCTAAAATATGGCATGTGGAGTCGCCTAAAGGAGGGGCAGTACCTCAGGCTCTAAAACCTCCCTGATGTAGCAGTTGCTGTTGTTCAGATTGTCCTTAATATGTAGGAGTCAAGATCACATGTTGTATCCAATGGCCCCCCAAACCATCACAGTTGGCATTTGTCCATTATGACACTCCACATGCAGGCTGCTGTCAGATTGCATCTAACACGTATGCGGCTATCACTGTAGGGTAGGTTGAAGCGGGAATTGTCCATAAACACTACATTTTGCCACTCAGCACACCAGCGATGTTGTTTGCATTCCCATTGCAGTCTGAGGTGTGTGTGGTTTCTGGACAATGGAAGTCTACATGATGGCATGCGGGCCACCAGTTCAGTCTACAGCAGATGGCACTGAACCATCGACACAGACAGGTCTGCACACATTGCACTGCTCCAGTGTCGAGCCAACACTGTGGGCAAAGCTGTAGGGTCTGTTACGGCCATGCAGACAAGATGGTGGTCATCCCATGCTGTGGACACGTTGCGTGGTCCAGTACCTACTTGTCGCTGTGTATCAACCTCTTCTATCCAATGGCGCCACACATGCATCACTGCCGTAGCAGCATGCCCTGTATGAGCCGAAATGTCACGGTATGACCAACCCGTTTCCCGGAGACAGGTCATTCTGCCTTGTTCAAACTCACACATGCTGATATGGCACCCTTTGACATCAACGAGGCATACTGGCACTTGCTATCACTTCATTTGAAGGCTCTTTCCTGTCTCAGCTTGGCGTAACACGGACCTTTCTGGTCACAAGAGAAGGCGCTGTTGCGCGTATGTGTACATCATCTCTCTGCAATCATAATGACTTAATGCTACACATTCTCAGAGTTTGAATTCATTTGGGCCATTCTTTCTGGGTGTTGCAATTTTCGCAAACAATAGTGTAGTACAGTTGCACTAAAAAATTCCTTCAGCCAAAAAATTTTTATAGTACTTAATCTATGTCACACCCTTGTTTTTCAAAAATATTTTCAGAAAAAATGTGTGGATTAGAATTAGTGTAAATATGGTACAACTAAGTACTGTACGTAGTATCAACTCTGTGCCTCATGTTGTTGTTTGCCAGATTTAGAAACTGGCTAGTGTAAAGAGCACAGAGACCAAAATAAATGTATATTTTTGAAGAAAGAAAATTAAATTTAATCTGCAAGATCCAAGGCAGAAAATTATTCAATACATATATAATGTAATGTAAGGACTTTTTAACATCCCCCAGTTTTATGCTTGAAAGCTTAGCAGGGGATGGCTTACACACTAAGTTATAACCTAACTTAAATTAACACCCATACCTTATCCAGGATTCACACCCAGAGCCTCCAGCACCCCAGCGTGTGGCGCACCAACTGACTGGGCCACGGGTGGTCGACGAATACATATGTAATTTTCTAAATAATTTATATGAAATATTTAATGTCTAGCCCATTTTTGCATACATATCATATTTACTATCAATGGCATGGCTGTAACCACTAAAATTAATTATTCAAACAAATAGTAGTAGAGTTGCACTAAAAAAAATTTGGTCCAAAAACTGTACATGATTGTGAGCCGCACCCTTGTTTTTAGAAAATAATACAGGAAAAAATGTGTGGCTTGGAATCAAGTAAATATGGTACTCCTGAGTAATAGGTTACAAAAAATTAGCGTTTATCAAAAATTGAAATGTGCAGATATACTGAAAAACTTAATTTCCTGTCTGTAGATATTTGGGTTAGTTAGAGAATTGAGGTGATGCTTTATCTATTTAAGTGTGATTATATTGATGTGTGACAGTCCTGGCTGGTAGACTGCCAATGTCATGGGTGACTTACTCGACGCTAGGCGAGTAAGTTCAGTTCTGGGCACTGGGACCCGTCGGTGTACAATACAGGTCAGGTTGGTCGACAACTTGGTGCAAAGTCGGGTTCAGAAAGTTTCATCCGGCGTGGAGTGGGTTTAGACTGTGGTAGAATAGGGCGATGTGGCGGTTCAGAAAGTGGCGGTGTTGTCCATGTTACCACTATCTGGGAAGCACTTGACTGAGGAGTGACGTGTGCAGGTGTAGTGCTAGGCTGCGGTTCCAGTGCGCTGGCGGACCTGTAGCCAAACAGTGCCTCCTGCACTATAGGGTGATATCCTTCCGCTATCTTGGTGGGTGGTTCGAACATATCCACTGGCGTGTCGGTGGGTGCAGGTATGGTGAGACGTCTCAGAAATACAGCCTGTTCACGTGATTGAGCAGTCCAAATCCGTTAGGAAGGATACTTAGCCCCTGTGGAATTTTCGAGATAGCTCTTGCCTTCTTGACCCGTTTCTCAACTCCATCCCTATAGGTGTAAGGCATTAGGTACAAAAATCGAGGCTACAGGAGGTAGGCAGTTGACGTGTATATGTCCATGTGTGGGTGCAAATTACTGCTGCCAACACCACCTCACTCTAGACTCTTCCACCAGATGGAAAAGGCTTGAGCTGCGGGGCGATGGTTGCAGGAACCGCACGGTGTTGTTACTCTGGGATTGGTTACCCTGCACCAGAATGCAATCCTCTCGGCACCAACAGTGAGCAATGAGAGTTGAGCACCCTGGCCGGCAAGCCGATCCTACCAGGAGCGTACCTAGCATCGTGGCTATACCGTTCCTCCCACATGGTGCAAGGAACAGGTGGCCTTCCAATACTGGTGTGGTGAGTGTCCAGTGGTCACTGGTCTCCCCAGACTCCAAGAAGATCCCCTTCCTCGGTACCACAAAGTGAGTAGTGAGGTGGGGGGTGACTTCGAGACGGCAAGCCAACTTCCAAGAAACGGTAACCTAGTGTCGTGGCTCTACCATTCACTGCCGGGGCAGAGAATAGGTGGTCTTCCAAGGATGTGCTGTTGTGTTGTGCATGTTAAGTTCGGTACAGCAAAACCCGGTCTCCTGCTGAGTCCTCCAGCTCCACTATGACACAAGGAAAGGGTTTGGAGTGAAAGTCAAGAGATCTGGTTAGATTGGTGTTTATTGACCCTAAGGAAATAAACACAGATGGTAGAGGTTCTATGACCTAATTCCCTGCGGGCTGAGCGGAAGGTAATATACCTTATCTGAAACAGGGGAAGGCGCCCTGTGCAAAGCTATTACGAGAGGCAGTAGCTGATGCATGTTGCAAATGATAAACCTCGAGGCGAGCTCTACTCTCTGGGTGTTCATAAGACAGACCTAGTCTTAGTGTGAAGCTGTCGACACCGCTGGTTTTTCCTTTGGTAGCATAGGAAAGGATCTTCGGCACCATGAGGTGAGCGGTGAAGTACTAGGAGAGGTTTGAGCCTCTGCACCAATAGCTGAAGCAGAACTGACGATCCAAAGGCTGGGATGCACCTCGTTATATACTCCTCGGTCATTCCTTCCTTCACTGATACAGGACGTCTAGAGAGGGGGTTAGCAGGTGTAAGCCCAGGGCCTAGATCCTTGGTGCGTGCAGCCTAGTGGAGAGCGGTGGGATCTAGACACTTTGCGTGTGGCAGCATCCCGCGGCACACTGCTGTACTGGCCCCGGACCTCTTGCATGGTCTCTTTGGCTCATCGAGCGAAATAATAAATTAATATTGGGACATCTGTCCCGGCCCAGTAGATACAACAATCTTGTAGGTGGTGGCATCGTGATTCTGTAGACAAACTGCCAGGGATGCAGTTGCACTGATGAGTAGTCGTCCCTTAATAATATTGTAGAAGACATCATGCGTCAACATTCATACAATTTTTTCCTTATGCTTTTTGAATCGTTTAAGTGCTTCTTTGAGACTCATTCAACACCAATATTTAATTTTAATTCAAATCGGAGCTATATCTTGTGTCAGACATGTGTAAAAACAATAACGTAAATCTTAATGCAACTATAAGAGCCATGAAAAATTTTCCAAATTCACAAAATTCAGTTAAATGTCAGTTTTAACATGGCAAAAGTAAAAATATTCATTAATATTTTTGACATTTATGGTGTTTTATCCCCAGAGGATACTGAGAAGAATTCTTTAAAATTGTTTTGTAATCCATTGAGCTCAACTATGTGTTAAATAATTTTTGTTGCAAAATTAAGTTAAGTAACTAATTGGTTGGTAATTTAATATTACACAGGCAGTATTCCTGATGATTAAGATTTACCTAAATCTCAATTATTAATATTTTCATACATACGAGACGAGTATGTTCCACGTTTGCTAATGTTGGTGTTCCGATCTTGACTTTTTGCTACAAAGATTTGGTGAGTTTATTTTCAGTATGGTGCTTATTTTGTTGTAGTGTCTTGAAGGGTACTGTATGCTAAGGGTATTTTGCCCATCTCATCTTGTGTTTCTACGTCGCCATTTGAATATTTCCCTCATCACCACTTCATTCTATATCATGTATTAGAAAATTTGTGCCATAAAGAAATTATTAAAGAATAGTTAAATTTTATGAAGCATCAGTTCAGTTGTCAAACTTTGATTTCGGAAACTTGGAATTAAAATAGCTACAATGATTGTAAATTGTGCTTCGAAACAAGTTTATTCATACCGGTGAAAATCATGAATTCCTGTCCAACATAACTGGCGTACATGAGAATCACGCTTTAACCCCAACATACCATATTTCAGCGTGTATAGGCAGCACATTTTTAGCAAAAAAATGACTACAAAAAGTGTGGTGCGGTTTATATACGAGATATTGGGAAAAAAATTCTTTACCCCCAAAACATTTTTAGAAATTTGTCAACATACTACATTGTAATGTTTTAACGTTTCAAATGAAGTTAGAACATAGAAAGGGAAGCAAATGGAGGTGATGGGGGGAGGGATTTCTTTATTAATACAAATTTTCTGTCACAAATGTTTTGTAGGGGAAACTTACGTCAGAATTTATTATGTTTGTATGGTGATAGTGACTTAACAATATTTACAGGAATACAACAATTCAGTGCAGCCTATACATGAAATATTAATTATTCCTAATTTTTCATCAAAAATTTCAAGTGCTGCCTATACACGACAAAATACAGTACTTTAATTCAAATTTTTGTTATTTGCTTACACTTCTACATGTACACACCTAACTGCAACTCTAATTTAACGTACAACAGTTTAAAGGATAGGTGTCTGAAGAGCCACAATTCTAGAGTTACAACATGTTTTGCGTACATATCAAGAGAATACTGTAACTCTTATTCAGAATTTTATTCAAAGGTGATAATACAGCCCCTAAGACAATAAAGTGCAGTAAGTGGCCGTACACTCCACAAGCTTAACACATCCAAATTAATTTCAACAAAATGCAAAGATAAGTCAAAAATTACTTGCACTCTGGCTGTAGAATTTATTTTAATCAACATGTAATAAAGTCAAACACATCATTTAAAAAAATACATTACTGGGTTTTTTAATACACGTTCATCTATCAACAAGCTTTAATATTCAATTTCTAGGTTTCGTGGATTTATTCTCCAGCATTTCGGCAGTCATTGCAGCTGCCATCATCTGGGAATGATACCAGATCAGGTATCGTTCCCTGGTGATGGTAGCTGCAACGACTGGCCAAAACGTTGGAGAAGAAATCCACACTGTGGCTCAAGCCCAGAAGCCTAGAAATTTACGACAATGGCTGTGAAAGCCTGCAAACTATTTTAAGCTTTAATATTTTTTCATTATAGGGCAATTTGTACCTAGTTGCAAGCCATGAATGCATACTGTCTCCATGTCCTCATCAGAGATGAATCCTCATCCTCACAGGGCTGCTTTCAGAGGAACCAACTATGTGAAAGTCCCCTGGAGCAACAAGATCAAGACTCAAGCGAGGTTACACCTCAAAACAGGTTTGCGCACTGTGTGCAGTGTGGATAAACGTGTGCAGAAGTGTGTTGTAGAGCAAGAACACTAAATGCTTGGATACACATTTCTTCATGACAAAACACTTTTTTCATACTATGCAAACGGTCTTCATTAAATATCAGCCCCAGGCACACCCTGATACCACTGCTCTTCTCTTATGCAAATCACAAGTGGGGCATACATTATTTCTTACACTGTAGTTACAAAAGAACTGATAAGGCAAGTCACATCACACCAGCATCACTTGGGATATACCGACACCGAACGGAAAGCGCTTCTATGACAGTGCAGCCAATAAAAGTCATGTGACACATGTGGATAACTTCTGACTCTCCATACCTATTTGTGACCTTCATGCTCCTACGCATCAACTCCATAAACAGTAACAACAAAAATTGTATTTTGTTTTTCTAAAAAAGTAAGTGTTACTGATTTCTGTTACTATATGGGATGTGCTAAAATCACATAATGTCAAAATATATATTTTTTATTTTTAGTTTCTGGAAATGAAAAAGAATTTGTTCCATAAATTTAAAGAGTACACTGCTATTTGAGAATGAACCACCTAATGCACCACACTTACAAAATAAAATTTCAAAATTTCTAACCTTGACATTGATTCCAAACCAATAGGATCAACTTCAGTAGTGGCGTATCCCATTGTGGGGGGCTCAGAAAATGCTAACTTTTTGGCTGTGCCTTTTCTTCTAGATTTTTTTATAGACTTTTCATCAACTTCCTGCTTCATCATGCCCGACTGGTCCGAAGCAACATTTTTAGGCATCTGAGGTGTCTCCATGAAAATTTCCAGGCGCCTTTTCAGGACTTGAAAGTCTTTGGATCGCACTTCATCATGGAAAACTTTGCGGTACAACCAGTTTTTTACTTTTTGCTGATAACCAGGAATTGGCTGCCCTGTAACAACAAAATTACAATATCAGCAGTGCTTCTATGCACACAATTCGAAACATTACAATAAAAAGAGAAGGAAAGATAAGTATACAGAAAGAGAGGCTAAACTTTGAGAAACAAAAATGGACATATATTACACTTTCCTACTGTGGACCAGGAAAAATAAAATGAAGATAAATGTAAGAAAAACTAAGCTAGTGAGGTTCACAAGGAAGAAGTTGATAAACAGGGACATGTACAGATGGGAGGGACAAGAGACAGATGAAGCAGCAGAATATAAGTATCTAGGGATTGTACTGCAGGGAGATCTCAGATGGAAAAAACAGGTAGAGAGGATGGTTGCAAAGGGAAGAAGGGCTCTGTGTATGCTGGGAAGAGTGCTGAAGGGAGTCAGCTGTGAGGTGAAAGAGAAGGCGTATGGCACAATGGTACGGCCAATGTTAAAATATGCTGCAGCAGTACGGGACCCGTATGTGAAGGTGGAAGTGCAAGAACTGAAAAAGGTGAAGAGAAAGGCAGCAAGATGGGTGAAGGGTAGGTGGAGAAGGCAGGGGCAGGATGATGAGGAAGAAGGGAACTATAGGCCATCAGTGATGATGAAAGAAATGGGGTGGAGCTCATTGAAGGACAGGAGTAAAGTTGAACGGTTAGTCAGGATGTATAGGATGGTGAATGAGGAGGGACAATGGGGAGGGCTACACTGCAAGCTAAGTAAGGGGGTGTTTAGAGGAAGAGGAAACAACAGTGAGAAGCTTCAGAGGATGTGGAGGAGAACGGAGCGAGGTAGGCAGTCCATGCTTGTGAGGTCTGTGAGGGAGTGGAATGTGTTGAGGGAGGAATTGGTATTTGTGAGAAGGGTTGGTAAGTTCAGGAAGGGAGTGGAAAAGAAGTTGGTTGGGTGAAGAAGAGGTGAGAGAGCTCGCCACCGGGCGGTAGCCTGATTCCGAGTGTATGTATGTATGTGTGTGTCCCCCCATCCACTAACAGGTTGAAACAGTGAGTGGCGACATCTCCAGTACTGTCCTGGGTAGACAGCAGATATGAGGATAGCAACTAAGGTGGAACGTGCACTTAACAACACCCCAGCCTTGGGGTTTGTGTCTGGCCCACTCTTGATTTTGCTAGAAGTGTCTGATGATTAAGTGTATCTCATTCCTTTGTAGTCAGCCCCCTCACAATGTGTATATTATGAAAGTTCAGGTGTTGTTAAGAAATTGTCCCTAACAGGGGAGTTGAGGCTCAGCATGCAAAGAATAGCATGATCTAGTAGTGAATTTAGTAGATATTTGATAGTGTTATCTATTGCATAAGGTGCCTCAGCTCCTGTCAGGGACATCCACGCAACAGCACCTGACCTCTGATAGAGTGAAGTCAGTAGGAGAATTGTTAATTAGTACAGTTGGTACTGGTACAATTTACTGCTGTCTACAGCAATTGTTCTACTTTGAGTGCTAGGGCAAACTGCAGGTCTATTAGAGCAAAAATATCCTGTTGGTGAAAGTCTCAACTGAAAGGCATAATTGGCCAAAATAAAACAGAAGAAATAACCCTTTAACTAATTTAACTGCGACAATTGGCTATTTTCAAAATGCCAAGAAAGATTGCTTACCTACGGCATGTGACTAATCGAATTGGGTGATTTCTGGTTGCTGTGATGTGCATTTAGCATGGAATTGTTTTCTTACAAGTGCTGCTATCTATAAAATTGATACCTCGATGTTCTGCAATTATTTTTGACTACATGACCACACTATATACATAGTGCGAGTGTGGTGTTATCTTTAGTGTTGTTCTCGTCAACAATAACAGTGGCATTGGGTGGTAAGAAAGGATTGCTGTAAAAAGAATGTTACAATATTTTGTTTGCTGATTCAGATTTAGAAGTAAGTGAATCTGAAAATGAAGTTGGTTTTCGCAATGCGGAAGAACAGGAAACTTGTAGTGCAGTCAGAAAATTTGAGTAATAGTGAGAGTGATACAGTGAGTGGTAATCCTGCGTAACAGTTTTTGAAAGGTAAGAAAACGGAAACTATGTGTGTAAATATAATGACTTGTTGAACAGGGACAGTGAAAATACATATAAATATTTTACTTGGCTGGTGTAACAAATCTCCATTACATTCATCACAAAAAACATAACTTCAAATGAGACAGCAATAGACTGGTTTTACAAATTTTTTCCCAGGTCTATTTTTGCTACAGTAGCAGACCAAACAAATGTATAGGAATCCCAGTTTTATGAAAATATGACAACAGAGAAATCATCACCTCATTCAAGGTACTATAAGTGGAATGAGTGTACTCCTGAGGACATACAAGCATGACAGTGGTAGAAATTGGTATGGGTTTGTGTTGCAAAACATGAATAGAACAGTATTTTTGTGAATCATCCTGGATAAATGCTACTCCAAATTATTAAAACAGTATGTCTTGTGACAGATACCAGATTATCAGATCATTTCTGCACTTTGACAAAAAGTAACTTCCAAAATGCATCCGGATTATGACCCCTCCTTCCAAATTTTTCCAATCAAAGACATAGTGAATGAAAGACACTTACTTGCATGAATTTGAACCAGGTCAAAACTTATCTATTGATGAAACCATGCTTTGCTTCAAAAGACGTCTATGGTTCAAACAATATATGCCGACAAAACCTTCTACAAAGTGGGATGTGAAGCTATGGTCACTGTGTGACAGTGAAACAGGTTTCTTGTTGAGATTTGATCTTTATGTCAGAAAAGGCGGGCTACAAGTAACTGTTGATCACACCCTGGTGTTATGTAAGCCAGTTGTTTGAAAACTTCATTCGGGGTTTGAATACAAACAGCAAATTCTCTAATGTGATAATTTATTTTCTAGCCCATCACTGTTCCAGTTCCTCAGAGAAACTGACATAGGAGCTTGCGGGACAGTTAGAACAAACAGGCATGGCATGCCAACTGAGTATAAACAAATAGTTAGCAAAATAAAGAAAGGTGACACGCCAAAATTTTGGCTGAGCAAAGAAGAGGAAATGATGTGTGCTCTTAGCAAGATACTGGACGAGTTACTGTGTTGTCAACTGTGCATGGTAATGAGTTGACTGAAGTGAGAACAAAAGCTAAACAAACTGAAAATGGGGACAGAATTTGTAACAGACTACTGTCCTGTCCTCTCGTTGTAGTTCTCAGTAAACACCCAAGAACTAGCTCAGAGTTGGAGACTTTGACTACATAATAATGAAAGTTTGTTGATACTAGGATTGCCAATAAATAAAAGAAGTTAAAGGTTTCCTGGAGATTTATTGTTGTCTCGGCAAAACAAACTATTGACACTCGCAACTGGGGGAAACACCCCCCCCCCTCTCACTTCGAGAGTTACGAAGGTGAGAGAGAATCGTTACTTTTCTCTCCCGGCACCCTATTGACTCCTCGCACTGACGGAAAATAAATTTAATAGATATTTGAACTGAAATGTCCAAAATACAAAAGAAGGTTAACGTTGCGGGCACTGGTCGGTGCGAGTAACGTGATCACTCGTAGGCTGTCCAACTGACAGCTGACAAACGATCGTGCTGCGATAAACTGTTGTGATACCCCTATATATTGAAAACGTATTGTTTTCGAGCAGTCTGTCATGTCAGCTAAAGGTGACTTAGTGTTATTAACCTTGCACCAGGTCATGCAATGTGGTAATGACGTGTTTAATTGATCAACCCAGTGAAAAGGAAAAGATGCGCTATCATCTTATGACGTCTGTTACTACAGATGAAATGAGGAAAGAAAAAACACATTTGGAAATACGAAAATATATGAAATACAAACAAGTTTCAAATATTACACACACATATATAGAGCTGCAATGCTACAAATTGGTTCCAAACCAAAAATGGTGTTGGAATATAACAGGAACATGAATGGTGTAGATCATTTTGACCAACTGTCATCATCATCATACTGTTACTATTACAAAAACAGGAAGTGGTATCATGTATTTGTGGCATTTCATGGTTGAAGCAGCACTCGTGAACGGAAAAAGTGCCTTCAACATGTTGCGAGATACAAAGATGTCTGCAATGCAATACAAGAACTGCATCACTGTGGGACTTCTGGAAGAATATTCATATCAACCACCACCAAAAAAGAAAGGTTGTCTATCTGCAGATGTTGCCCCACTTACCAGACTGAATCAACGCCATTTTATTGGACTACAAAGTGACAAAACCACAAGCCAAATTGCCTCGTTTGCTCCATAATGCCTTCCCATGGCAAACAAAAAGGAAGAGGAAACCGTAAATTGAAGCAAACCATCTACATGTGCAAGAATTGCCCCAATCATCCTCCAGTCTGTCCTGTGCCTTGCTTTGAGAATTACCACAGAAAAAAAAAAACCCTAACAGGAAAGTCTGCTCATCTAATAAACTGTAAATACTTTGTATATTCTTTCTGTGTTTGAAATAACTTACATGCAAATTTATCCTCAACTCTGTACTTTGTCTGGCTTTTCTGTAAATACTAATGTGCAAATACTTTGTTTCTGTTTTTGAAATAAGATCATAATAATAATTTACATGCAAATTATCCTCCACTCTGCCCTGTGCCTTGTTGAGTAGTTCGACACAAAAAAAACTACATGAAAGTCTGCATATCTAATAATCTGTAAATACAAATCTGCAATGTAATAACCTGTATATACTTTGTAAATAGTTTCTGTGTTAGAAATAAGTTAATAATAATAGTTTAAATGTAAATTTATTTACATCTTTTTTGACACTTTTGGGTAAAAATAATACAAATTTTTCCTGCAGTAAAAGAGTTACATTACATCTGGCTATATCCTATTACTCTCTCTAGTCAGATTCTTAATTGAAAATTTTATCAATCTGCTCACAGTAGGTGCAGCTTGGGGCCTTTTCGGAGTGTAAAGGTCACCCTATTCAGGCTATAGAGTCCTTCCTTGGTGTATTCTTGTTGAGATGGATTTTTGGCGCAATCCCATAGCTTAAAAATTTTCTGTAGTAGTAGTAGTAGGCAGTGGTTCTAGGTATGTGCAAATTGTGTCACACAGTTCCATGGTGGCGTAGAGCCTTTGTTCTGCAAGAAAACCGACCAGAAAAACGAGAGGTGTATGTAACCTATTGTCAACTTTTGCAGAGCCAAATATGTAACTGTACTGCCCAACCCTAGAGATACGACAACCCATTAAAGACTATGAAATCGGAAAGCATCTAGAAGTACTGAAACATCAGCACAAAGAACTTAGCTACGTTAAGTTCCAGAAAATGCAGGGAAGTTTGCCTGCAGCAGCCTGCTGTGTCAACCATCTTGCTATGCCGCAGCCCGTGATGGGGAGAAAGAAACTTGAAACCGTCCAACTCCTACCTTAAGACGTCAGCTTGGTTGTGCAAGGGCAGATGTGGCGGCAAGATAACAGCAGTTAGACACATGCTACTTGACTTCTGCATCAGTTTTGTGTGTACTTTTGGGAAAGGTAGGTGGATGTAATGTCTAATTGACAACAAGATCATTGAGATCATTAAAGATGAAGCAAATTACCCAGGGAAGAGGGATATGGGAAGGAATCAGACATGGCTTTTGTTAAGGAACCATCCCAGCATTCGTCTTAAGTGATTTCGGGAAAACCGTGGGGCGAAAAAAATCAGGATGGTTCAAGTTAATTGAAGTATTAATATTGTGTGTGAAATGCTTAAAAGGCAGAAAAGAAATAATGTACATAGGTGTGTGTAATCAGGCGTTGAGTGATGCAAAGTAAAATTGTAACACATCACGTATTTCCTCTATGCTCGAACTGGCTAGCTATCCTTGAGTGATGCCGATCAAAAGCAGCAACACCTTCATGTTTTAAACAGAGTGAGAAAAATTCCTTTCAACCATTGTAAGTTAATAGTACGATGTAGAAATTGGTTTTCAAATCCAGGTTAAGTATTTACATACATACATACACTCACAATTAGGCTACTGCCCGGTGGCGAGCTCTCTCAACTCTCCTTCACCCAACCAACTCCTTTTCCACTCCCTTCCTGAATTTACCAACCCCTCTCACAGATGCCAATTCCTCCCTCAACACATTCCACTCCCTCACAGACCTCACAAGCATGGATTGGCTACCCCGCTCCGTTCTCCTCCACACCCTCTGAAGCTTCTCACTGTTGTTTCCTCTTCCCCTAAACACCCCCTTACTTAGCTTGCAGTGTAGCCCTCCCCATCCTCCCTCTTCATTCACCACCCTGTACATCCTGACTAACCGTTCAACTTTCCTCCTGTCCTTCAATGAGCTCCACCCCATTTCTTTCATCATCACTGATGGCCTATAGTTCCCTTCTTCCTCATCATCCTGCCCTTGCCTTCTCCACCTACCCTTCACCCATCTTGCTGCCTTTCTCTGCACCTTTTCCAGTTCTTGCACCTCCACCTCCACATACGGGACCCATACTGCTGCAGCATATTCTAACATTGGCCGTACCATTGTGCCATACGCCTTCTCCTTCACCTCACAGCTGACTCCATTCAGCACCCTTCCCAGCATACCCAGAGCCCTTCTTCCCTTTGCTACCACCCTCTCTACCTGTTTTTTCCACCTGCGGTCTCCCTGCAGTACAATCCCTAGATACTTATATTCTGCTGCTTCTTCTATCTCTTGTCCCTCCCATCTGTACATGTCCCTGCTTATCATCTTCTTCCTTGTGAACCTCACTACCTTAGTTTTTCTTACATTCATACTCATTTTATTTTTTCTGGTCCACAACCATATCTTATCAATGTCCGCCTGCAAATTTTCGCCCCCCCCCCCCTCTCCAACCTCAGCATATACAATACAATCATCTGCAAACAATCTGATTTTTCCTCTAATCCCCAAACCCATGTCATTTACCATTATAGTAAATAACAAAGGACCCATTTAATTATGTGAATACTAAACCAAATTAATCATCAACATTAATGAAAATTCAAATACCCTCAAATCAAACATAAAACACTGCAATTCAACATATAAGATAAAGACAAACTCTATTCATATGATTTGTATGAACACCATACCAAAAATCATACCCTTGCAAATAAGAAGATAAATGTCTAACTACTTTCTAATCTACACAAATACACATGACTCTCGACTGTGATAAGTTAAGAAATTTTATTAATCAAGAAAAATTTGTGAATAGTGTGGATGCAGATAAAAAAAAATCAGAAAATAATTGTAATGTTTTTTCAACTGTATGGTTCAGAAATTCCAATACTAAAATAATTAAATGCTGTCATCAAAAGAAAAATTAGCTGCAATGGATAAAATTTCTAAATCACTTCACTGAAACGTAACAGATAAAATAACAATTTACATGATAGTGAAAGTTCATTTTACTGGCACAAATTTCTTTACTTATGTAATCTTGTTGAAACTTTAGTTTGCACCCTGCTAGAGAACATAAGAAAATTGTTTCTGAATATCTGATAAGATTTCACTGCAGGTTCAGATTAAAACTTTCAGCAAAAAAACTTCCCAAATAAAATTAATTACACTCATATAAAACTGTTTGAGGTCGTTGTGAAGCTATGCTGGTCTTGAAGTAGAAAAGGCTGCTTGTTCAATGTAGATGCACTGAAAAGCTAAACTAATGTGTTAGAATCTCTTCTTAAAAGTACACATGCATATTTATAACTTAAGCACCTCTCTAACACCTCCCTAGCTTACGATAGGCAGTCAGCAACAAAATTATGATGGAAATTGCTAGAACAAAGTTATGGTGAACTGCTCTACACGGCTGTTGGACAGAGTCTTTCAGGGTTCACATCAGGATACTATCAAAAATGGATAATTCCCATATAAATGTCTCTTCCTGAGACGTCCCACTTACTTAGTAGTCTTTAATTAAGTTTCTTTCTTAGTAGCAAAGAGAAAATGTCACAAAGTTATCACTTCCAAAACATATATGACCAGCCAAAATGTGTGATAACTGTAAATACATAAATTAAACAAATTTCACTTTATAAGTTATGTCTTAAATATGCAATAATAGCTAATCCTTAGGGTAGTGGCTTTGCTGTCAAAAATAAATATTTATCTAGCTCAAATGTAAATAAACATAATAAAATCACTTTAAATGTTGGTACTGCTACAGGTCAGACAGGGAATTAACCCGGGTCCTCCGGAAGGCGAGTCCAGAAAGTTACCACTCTGCAACCCTGCTCGGTTTGGGAGAAGTAGAATGCTTAACTGTGAACTATAAGGTTGCAAAACTATGAAATAAAACAAAGGGTACAGACACCAAATTTTTAATATCCCAAAGAGAATGAGGTGCGTATAAAGTAGACTGCTTCATGCAAAAGGAAATATTAATTCTGCGTAGACAGAGATATGTTCACCACACATGCCATAGTGTTTATCAGTTGACGCGTGATGCATTCCTGCACATTTTGGATGCACACTTTACTCTACGACTTCACCCCATCTTTGAGCTCACTGTGCAGAATGGAGCAGGTCACGAACCCTAAACAGTACTGGCGAGGTGAGATACATGGCTACAGGGTACATTGGCACCACCTAAGTACTAAGGCAAGTGATCCTAGCTTGTACTGTTCACCCAGACTCGCCAAGGAAGCTTCAGGCCAACATCTCACCAGCCGCAAGATTCTAATGTTGACCAAGCTGCCGGCTCCCTCCAGTGAAAGTCACGATAGTATCATAGTGCGCCACTGGAGAGCAGCACCTTTTTCACCAGTGCCTGTGGTCGAGATAAGGGATGATAGCGCCGCTTCAGCATCCTGGAATTCTCAACCCCTGCAGCCAAGGCTATCACACCATGCACTAACCCGTAACTTCTGACATAATCATCAATAATTTCTTACATTTTCTAGCTTTTGCCCAGGTCGCCTTCACCCGGTTATTACGTCATGTTTAAAACTTCTGTTGCAAGTCACATTAAATTATGAGGCAGTACAGAGCCACCGTATTAATATTACTCAAAAATAATAACACATGAATTTAATCTATTCTCTTTAGTCTGATTTTCTTGCAAGTACAGGAAGTCCTACATAACCTAACCAAACAGGGGTCAAGCCGGAAGACTAGAGCACAAAGCTAGATACACACACCCTAAGAGGCCGCTCGAGTTCTGCCAAACTGGTAGACCGTCGGAGTCCAAAACACTAGGTACACATCCACCAAGGGAATTGAGCAGGCTAAGTGGTTCCATACAACTACACTGCTTCTTTTGGGCCCGAACAGAGGCCGAATTGCCTAGACTGATAAACCACCTGTGGAGACCTCACCCAGATGTTCAGTCAGGAAGTAGCTAAAGCATATCTGCGTTCTGTCCACCGCTTCCTTTGAGGCTGGACGAAAGTAACAACTTGGGTGCCGCTCACTGAAAAGTCTGAATATTCGGCCGAACACGGTAGGGAAGGAGTCACTGTCTTAACTTCTGCGAGACTACCTAGATCCTTTCCCTCATGTGATACTCCAGGAAAGGAGGGGTATGGAGGAGATTTAGAAAGGCTATCTATTCCTCTGAAGCTAATACCACGTGTCCATCTAGTATTAATCCGCAGGGCAGAGTTCACACCGCCTGCAGGATACCTACTCCATTGATACCTCCATTGGTAAAACTTGAAGGCTCTCCTCATCCTATTTTAGAGTCCTTCTGGCGAAGAGAGGAGCCACTTATAGAAATAGGCAATCCTTGGCTGTGCAATCCCAATCTATCCCTTACATTCACTCAGAGCCCCAACAGGTACCGAGGTCTCCACAGCCTACAAGTCTGCCAGAACTTGCCGCAGTCCAACCGCCCGCCGAGCCGCTGAGCCAGCCACCAAGAAGAAATTATTCTCCTCTCAGCCATCCAAAGGTAAAAGGAAGGGTTGTGACAGTAGCTGTAGATTGTGTCCTGACAAGACAGCCCATCAGGCCAGTCTTGTACACAGAGAGGGCATCCACAAGACAGTAAGGTCTCTGTCTACTCCCTCATGTTCCTCACGATACTGGTGTTGCAATATAAAACATCTACTGTATCTACTACTAAAACCACCTTCAATAAAACCTATTTTACCAAATTAGGAATTGTATTTGAAGTCCCCAGTCATTGGTTCAAAGCCAACATCAGAAGCCCAATGTGTAGAAGCATGTACCAGCTGGGCATGCAGCACAGTTGTAAATTATTGTTGTGTATACGATGATGCATTTCACACTCCTGCGCATTTAACATGCGCTTTCTACTTTACGACTTTGCCCCATCATCACACGTTGTTAATAATTATGGGCAAGTCAAATGCCTGCAGGCGATAAATCTCGTCCCTACAGGGTTGATCCATGCATCAAATCTACAGGCACGTAATATATTGAAATTATACTGCCGACTAAAAAGCAGAAATGCGGTTGCCACCCTCGTGAAAGAAATTGTGTTACCCACCTAGCCACCAACACTGCAGAGAAGAAGAAGCTTGTTGGCAGGGATACTGCAAGAGAAGCACACTGCACTAGATGTCGTCACTGCTGCCCGAGCCTCGTAGAGAGGCAATAAAAATGTCATCAGCCTCCAAACAGGGAGATAAGAAATTGTGGCATGCCCACAACCCAAAGTTTACCAGCCCCTGTGAAATGAGGCTAGCAACCCCTGCACCTATCAGGAAGCCAACAAACAGAATATTCCTGTATATAAGGAGGTGTGAAGTGTCCAGACCTACTGCGCCTACCTAGAGACATGCTCATGGCTGTCCAGATCATCTAATCTGCTCATTACCTCGGTTTATCTGAACAAGACTGAACCCAGGAGGGCTTGAGCTACACTGGATACATCAGGAGCACGACACCTTAGCCGAGTGTAGTGAGTGTTAATCAAGAACTAATTAATTATTATTTTTTCTCTTGAACAGATTTCTAAATTCCACATAAGGGTGAAGGTCGTAGTAGTCAGCTCCGCTGATTAGCCCGTTGTGCCTTACAACGAGAATTAAGTCAGGCAACTACTACGGTAACTTCCAGAGCTCCCGGTAAGCCCCCACAGGAACTTTCAGCCTGCTGAACTTCCGAATAATCCACCCAAAGAAATACCTATGATAACGGAGGACTGTAACTCTTTCTTTGATTCACTACTACATATTTGTTGGCTGTGGACAGACTTGGAATACTTAAGTAATCTAGAACCGTGAGTGGTTGAAGTTGAACCAAGCCCCCACCACGACCATGTCCAGCCCGCAACCCGCCTAACAACACGTGCCAGATACGCACTGCAGCCGGAAAAGTGATTACAGCCTGCATCCCCCCTAGATCGGCTGAATCCCACAAAGTTGTTAAGCTTACTTCCGATTTTGTCCCGGTAAGGAAACCAACTAGACCGGCCCCGTATACACGTCCAGGCAGCATCTGGGAGGCTGAAGAGGAACTGCCAGGAGGGAGTAGTTCACAGTCATTTCAATAATTCAGCAAATTCACTTATCCACTTTTTTTTCTATTTATTATTTACTTAAATGACAGCTGGCATCACAAATATTGGCAACCTTTACGTTGGGCTGGACAAAACTTCCGGGAAAGGAAGTCTACGTGGTCAAGCTCACCCTGGGGTTTGATTCCCCTGCCACGTATAAAACACCTCCACCAAGCAAGTGTCCCCAAGATCTCTCTATGTGGGCAGATCTGCGACCCTGTCAGGCAAAATCCATTCAGAACACAATACTATCGGAGGTAGTACAATGTAGAGGAGGGAATCAGCGCTAAGCTTCGGGAATGAAAGAGCAGGAGTGCATCAACTGGCATCCAACGTGGGTGTAAGCTCCAAATAGCTGAGACTTGGGAACTTAGACCATGCCAGTCACCCCCTCCCCCTTAGGAATGATTACGTCAGTCACCAATGGTTCACGGCTATTGACACTCGTCGTAACCTTGCGTAGACATCTTGGCCTAAAAGAGTCAAGCCCCATCGTTTTTGTGTAAAAGAGGGGTGTAAACTTTTCTTTATTCTGACTTCAGGGAGTCAGGTTGTAAACAACCCGTGGCGCTCAACATACCGAACAAATTTCAGGCTTAGATGATAGCGTGCATGAGAGCCAGTAAGTATCGGTGAAGGCTGGATACTTGACCGATTGACACACACTATGTACTATCAATAATTGTAATGGAACCAGCATCAATTGATCCACTGCGAATATTGCCAAAGGCAATTCCATTACTCATGTCTAGGATGGGAGGACATCCCTAGATACACGGATGGGTTGGAATTTAGATGCCAACCATGCAGACAGGACCAGGTGATCACATGCCATTGGCCAGAATGTGACAGGCAGGGTCATACAACTGTACGGTGTATCATATGCGGGAATGAGAAACCACCGTAAGTACATAGGCTGTTCAGACGAACATATTAGTGTGCCGGTGAAGTATACCAATGTGGCGTGTGTAGATGCGATCTCACACACTGACCCCCAAACCCCAGACAGAGACTTAACATCTCGACATCCGGACCATTTACTGAGATGCAGCTACCAGAGTTCAGCAGACGACCGTACAAAGACTTGGTCCTCTTCCTGAACAGCTGCAAGCGAGAGATGCGCAAGCATAACATACCAACCAAACAGTGGGGAGGTAGGACACACCACCAACTGTGTGGAAAGGAAAGACAATGGTGGAAGAAGTACAGGAGTTAATTTAGAAATGGACTCAGCTCAGGTCCCAACTATACGTCCACTTCACTGGTGACGAAGTGATGTCGGAGCCGATAACAGACTTTTACTCTCGAAACTCAGTCTCCCACAGAGAAAGTAGAATTATTTATCCACAGGAAAAATCATCAGATAGATAAGCGTATATATTAATTGTTCCGATACAGATACTAAGTATCGGTATCGGCCGACACTTGACCCATTTTTGAAGTATCGGTATCGGTTATAGATAATGAAATTTGGTTACTAATTTCTTTAAACACAAAAATTACTGTTTTCCGGAGTGTATAGGCTGCACATTATTAAAAAATATAAAAAAATATTTAAAAAAAAGACTCGTGCAATAATTTGTTCACTCACGTTCAACAAAAAAACCTTGTAAGGAATTGCAACATAATATTTACATGAATACAAACATTCATTGCGAAGGGCATTAATATCGACATTAGTATCAGGGTATCTGCAAACGGTATCGGAAAAACTCTAGTATACACCCAGACCAAAACGAGCAACAAATTGTAGGGGCATTGCTCACACCCTCCTCCCTTCCTTCAGAAACCTCCTGCTAACCCCATGGCCTCAGACCATGGACGAATTAGCGGAGAGGATGAAGGAAATTGAGCAAAACAAGCGCTCACTATTTAGGACAAACATCCCGGCATGCGCCGCCAAGTCAGCTAGCCCGGCCCCCTTCTCCAGACCACCTGCAAGGTGTGGCCAGACCCTTCCCTCACCCTGCCATCCACTTGCCAAGTTGTTGGCATTGCCCAGGTCGCCACTACAACAGGGATTGCCCGACCTTGCTAACCCCGGAAAGGAGAGCCCCTCCTCCCCGACCACAAGAGATACCACCCCCAAGAGAGGCGAGGATATCTCCTCAATTAGGTAATAATCCCATGGAGACATGAACCGGACCACTGTCCGAAACCAGTGAAAGGCCACTGAACCTCAGGTAATAACGCCAAGGACCAATTACGCCCGTACCATGGAACTACCCGAACCGGGACGAACCTCAAAATAACGGCACCCAAAGAAGGTACTGAACCCCGGCTCCCAATGAGGCGAACACTCCAACCTCCGGTCAGGAAGACAGAGACACTGAAAGCCAAACAAGAGGAGTCACCCCCTCCCCCAACGCATAGGCCATACCCTCCACAAAGAATTCAGGGAGGAATGTCCCAGCGGACATTACCTTCAACGGCCAGTTCTTACACCCCCTACTCTCCCTGGCACCAGACCGAGAGGTTAAGTTCGATGACCAAAGGCTTGTGGTGAAGTCCCATAGATAGGTTGAGTAAAGGAAGGCACTCCACAGGTAGCATAATTACAGAAGTAAGCTAACCTCAAACGACTCCGCCAGCTAGGGTTAGGATGCCGCCTACTCCTATAGCTCTACCCCTTGCCAACCCCCTGGCTGGAAGCAGTCAGGAACCACAAGAGACAACATCGCCGGAGGGCATAACCATCTCCCCAGCCTTCTCCTCCTCAGAGGAAGAAGAGCTAACCCAGGAACTCGAACTGGAAAATACTTTGTATCTACTGCCCCTGGTTCAGTTCCATTCACACCACCTCCCAAGGGCGTGGAGGTCATACAGAAAAAGGATGTGCGGATATGAAACCTGCTACCCCTCCTATCTTATCCACCAATCCTTGGCAACGGGAGTAAGATAACAGCAACTGGAGTGAGCCTACCAACAGCTGATGGAATCGAAGTTACAAAGGTCAACCAAGCACCCAAATCAATTAAGAAGTCAACAGTCACAGACATACCCAGCAGTCAAATCAGCTCAGAGGACAGAGTCAGTGCTACCTGGATGCATGAGAGCATCGGCGTTGTGGAAGCAGTCCCTCCCACAACTGGAGCGGAAGGACATGAGTGTCGTACTGAGAGATCAGGAAAGTGACATCTTAAGCAGAACCTAACGGAAACAACGACCCAGGCCAACACCAGTGATGTCCACCTGACAAACAGTGTCTTCACCCAGGCCGCAGTTCCAGATCTGCCACACGCTGCTGTCCAACCACGAGACACCATTGTGTGCCAGACGCACAATCCACGTCCAAGGGCACTACGGAAAGCACCTTGGCAACCACCAACAACATTCCGCTGGCCTTCAACAGCATCTACCCTGCCCAGGAAGCGAGGGCGACCACCAAAGCACCACAGTACCAAGCGTCATCGCACGACCCCAGATCCAACTGAGTACTTGGCTTTTGCCACTTAATTATTCTCTCAGCTACAGAAATCCCTGAACATGATAGTAAAGGAGTAGGTAGCAATACAGTTAGGATACCATGCAAATTGAGAGTGCAAGAATTCATTGTAGACAGCTTAGCATTAGGGAAAGTTAGGGGACAGAATGCCAATACAGATGCCGCTATAAATAGTCTTAGTTTGAGCTGACTTGTCGAAAAAGAAGAGAATAGGTTAGGCAATTTTGAACGTTCTTGAGATTCCCTAACTGATGGCTAGGAAAATGAAATAGGGAAGTTGTTACTTATGTTTGCTGGAAGATGTAAATATAATTTTAAACATTTAGCCAAATTTTGGTAAATGGTGTGTTTTCTTGTGTATACAATTTAAGGAGTAGGAATTCGAAAACGCATTGCTAGGAAACGAGGTCCTACACTAACAAGTGCACAGGTAGCTAAGTAAACTTTCCTCCTGACAATGGGTATCACGTAACGTAAGAGTAAATAATTGTCATTTTTATAAGTCATTTGTCTTTAAGTTGCAATGAAGCACAGGAGGAAATAAACTAGAGTCAACCCCTGAACAAGCTGAAAAGTTCATGCTTGGTTTGATCCTGACCCCAAACGTGCTCGCTTTAGAAGTAAGAATGTTACCTATAAGAGTGTTGAGATTGTGATTTTGAGAACCTGACAAGTTTAACGTAGAGTCCAAGAAAACAAGTGAACATAGTTAGGAAGTGTGAGATGCGCGGTAACAAGGCCCAGCAGCAGACCCATATACACTGAAATACATACCCTTAACTTTCCTAACAATGCATCACTGGACGACTTTGTGTTTCACTCAACAATGTAGCAGAAATAAGAGCATGAGGCAAAATATACTGTGAGCGTGCCATATGTGCTGCCCAGGAAATTTCAAACCTTATTTAAAAAGCTATTTAATTAGACATCAAATCAAAAAATTTGCCAATGAGTTAGGTTAAGAAAGTGTCCTGTTGTGTTAGGGTTAAGTTGTTAGAAGAGCTGTAAATACATGTTAAGTTAGGGAGAAGTAACTTTAATTGGTTAAAGGGTTATGTAAATTGAGCAGTCGATAACGCTCACGTAATTTTGAGTCATAAGCGGAGATAGGTTAGAGAAATTCTTAAAGTGACCAGTAGCACTACCTAATAGGATGTAGGTCCTAGAAGGATAGAATAACCAGAACTGAGAGACGTAAGTTCCAGTGATGAGAAAATTAACAGTAGTGGAGTTAATTTTGATTCTGCACTAAGCAGAAAAAATGTGATATAAATGAGAATGAAAGTAACAACGATAAGGAGTAGTGTCCTGATAATAACCAAAGCAATTATTTTGTATCTTGAGATGTGTAACATAAATGTAGCTGGATTGAGAGAAAAACCACGGAGTTTAAGAGGGTAGAAAATTGGAAATAAGTAGTGAGGACGAACCAAAGATATGTATTTTGTTACAGACTGCAGGATATGGTAAGGCCAGTGTAGCCAAAGATAATGTAAAAATGCCAGAATAATAGAATGAAATGTGTTAAGGAAGCTAGCAGTAAAAGAATAAGGTAATAGACTATTAATCTACTGTACAAATAGTCTGTCTCATTTAAGGTTTCCAGAACTTAACAGCTACTGTTGCCAACGTATTTAAAGTGTAATACAGTAGAGTCGTATTTGAAACAACGAATGTCAGCTGACTGCCATGTGAAGCAATGGCGGTATCCCTGAATAACATGTATTCTTTCTTACATCGACGAAAAATAAAATAGTGCACAGTACAAATAGAAAAACAAGTAAGCATTTTGGAATAAACACAAATAATATTACGTTGTAGTATTCTGTATAAGGTTATTAAAAGCGTTTATAGTTTCAAATTTGTTAAATTGCATAACAGAAATAACGAAAAAGTAGCGCTGTTTATCTTCACCAACCAACGACTGGACATCGTGTTGTTATTGTGAGATGCAATTTTTGTGTGTGGGCGTATCAGTTTAAAAGTTCTAAATCAAATTAATGAATGTTGTGTGAATATTTATTTAAAATGCAGCAACTTAAAAACCCTTCATGCAATTGTAAATGACAGCAAGACATTGTACATGTTGCCAAAGGAGTTGAAGACGTTATTAATGGGAGAACTCGAAAGTCGTCCAGGGGTATTAAAAAAATATAAACGACTGGCCGATTGCTTGGAATTTCATCAAAAACCATTGCAAAGTAAATAGCAATAAATTATGTACGTGAATATTTGGAGTGTGGTGTATTTTGATGGGGAAATGTAAATGTCTTAGGCAAATATTTGTTAGTTCTTTTATAATTAAGGTAAACATGTTAAGTTTGTGTGCGGGTTTTTAGCAGACAATATTTAATTTAAATGTTCAGCATTCATTTCATTTCTTAGAATATGTTAATGTTGCAGTTGAATTTATTTTTGTTTGGTTAATAAACAACAAATAGTACTTATTGACTTCAACAAAACATTGAGGCTACATTGCTCGCCTGTGTGTGTAGATCAAAACCACGAATGTAGTAGTAATTAAATACTAATTATTTAGGCCTAATTACGTTAAAACTGAGATACATAATGTTTTGTTTATCCAGAAAGACTATGTAAAGTACATATTGTTCTGTGGTAAATTTTCTAGCTATGGTAATAAATACTAATCGTATAGGACAACCAATTGTATTGGAATTTTTTTTGCGGATGATGGGCATGTATATTAAATATCCACATTATTGTAATAGTACATACGGCAGTGTGTTTGATGTAATTGCCACTAGTTTTCATTACTTAATGATCACAGGCATACCAGTCTTAACCATTTGTGAGGAATGTTTTTTGTACATGCTTATTTTATTGTAATTGCTACAAATAGGTTCAATAATTAGTGATTGTAGAAGACTTTTACAGTTCTAATGAACTATTTCTGTGTATAATTTGACAGGCCTAACTTTTATTGTGTTTGTTCACTGCCTAAATGTCATTTTTTTAAGGTAGGCCTAATGGTGACATTGCCTTTACACAGAACTCCAGCAGACTTTTGTTTTCTCGTAGTTCATTTTACTAGTCAGTTGTGAATTAGTGATTTTTTTATGATGATCTCATCAGTTTACTATGTGAGATTCACATTCTTTTTCTAATGAATCCGTTAAATTTTTCAAGAGGCGTACATAGACGGCACTTCTGATCATACTTCGGGCCCGGTAGGTTTTTGTATTCTCCGTTAAATTGTTTAACATGTGTGATTTAATTTTGATTACAGTGTTAATTGTAACCAACATCAATGTCTTTCTATATTGCCTCAAAAATTTTCCTGTTGTGGGAGTTGCAAACTTGCAAGTCCAATGAAAGTTATTGATTTAAAATATATATTTTTTTTGTGATCATTGATTTGATAGTAATTAATAATATATGTTTAATTAATTGTAAGAATATGAATATATTTTATTAATAGTATTTTGATAACACAATGTAGATGTTACCACCAGAAATTAAAACAAATATTTGTGTAATCACATATTTTCCTCAATTAGGCCTATAGTTGGCATGTTTGAAATGTCAAGCAAAAATTCATATGATGTTGACATGTTTTGACAAGTCACATGAAAAGCACATGGTGCCGAAGGATACGTAATATGTTTATAAGGTACTACTTTCATACAATCTGTCAAAATCTGGAAACCTTACACAAGGAATGACTATAGCATGTTAGTTAGCAAAGAATGGAGAAACTTGTAAAGGTAATGCAGAAAGTGCAGAGAGTTAATAGTGTAGTATTAGATGTGCAAAAAGTAATTTCCACTATAAATTATGTAACATGGAAAGCATGAGTGAAGCATGTAATCTTAGATGGTATGAGGTTATTGCAGGGCAGTGGCCTCCTGTAGATGATGTATTTTATATGTGTGTGTAATAACTTTACAAAGTTCTGTACAGCTATCTAAACTAGATCATGTGAAAAGCCTACTAATACTATATGTGAAAATGCAAGTGAATATGTGTCGTCTTTGTCTATGAATCTAAAGCTATAAGGGATTATGGTGAAAAACCTAGATTCAGTTAGCTTAAAATGTAAAGAACTCGCTTTGCATAGGTCAACACGTAAATTTGTTCTACCTTGCGACAGCGCTGGCAAAGAAATGTCAGTTAGAACTGTTCTCAATAGGAGCCATGGAAAACACCCTTTTCTTGTCTTTGCAAGTGGGATTTTTACTAGAAACACTTTTATTTTGAAGCCAGAGGTAAAAAACAAATATCTATTCAACACGAATGTGTCATTAACCATGCAATTGTTATGCTAACTACAAAGCTTTCTTTATATATGTGACCTGGCCCTCAAACTAGGAAGGCTAGGATTCGTAAAAAGACGTGACTTGCTCCCGTATTCACTGCCTCGTTTCATTCCTCCCCGCTGGGAAGGAAGAAAGAGTGGGCCCATTGAGACGAGATGACACGCCGCCACCCCAGATATGTAGCGGAGGGGAAGAGGAAGAAATAAAAGAGGGAGAGGAAGGCCATTAACCCCCAGAGACAGAACAGATGTTACGAGCAACCGGATAAGTGGTCCCGCTACAGAACTGGCTGCATGAGCAAAGAAAAGAAATGAGTCCAGAGCTGCAACCCAGAATAAAACCTGAGAATGACTGAGGGGAACTCCCCTTACCAGAAACAGAAGTTTTCCTTGCTTGAAGCTGGGCCTACGTCACTTCACGGGAGGGTGATTGACATGTCACACTCCTGCGCATTGCACATGCAATCTCTACTGAACGACTTAGCTCTATCATCACGCGTTGATGATAATTATGGGCAAGTCACACGCCGGCATGCGATAAATCTAGTGCCTACAGGATTGGTCCAAGCATCACGGACAACTACAGACACACAGATAATATACTGAAATTGTACTGCCCATCAAAAAGCGGTCATGCTGTCGCCACCATTGTGGAAGAAATTGTGTTACCCACTGAGCCACTGACATGGCCGAGAAGAAGAATCTAGTTGGCAGGGATACTGCAAGAGAGCAGCACCCTGCGGCTGATGTCGTCACTGCTGCTTGAGCCTCGTGGAGAGGTGGTAAATATGAAATCAGCCTCCAGAATGGGAGATAAGAAATTGTGGCATGCACGCAACCCTAAGTTTACCAGCCCCTGTGAGATGAGGCTAGCAACACCCATACCCCTCAGGCAGCCTACAAACAGAAATTTTTTGAATATAAGGAGGTGCGAAATCACAGCCAGACAGTTCTTGTTGGCCTGCCAACCTGTGTAAGGTCGAATGGCTCTCCAGTCTGCAAAGACTCTCCTAGCCTGCTTAAAGACCTCCAGTCTGTGAAGACTCTCCAAGTCTGCACAAGGGTCTCCTTTTCTGAAGAAAACTCCCGTGCTACAAAGCCACCAAGTTCCAAGAGGACTGAAGAAGCTCTCTCTCCTACTGTCACAGAACACAGAGAAAACCCCCCAAGATTGGAATAATCTCACATGACGCCGTCAAGATGTCCATTCCAGGCAGTCAGAGGTATATTGACGTCCCTGCTCCTGATTCCTTAGTACCCAGAGTCAATCGGCCAAACTTCGCAGTAGCAGGTCGTACCGTCGTCCTTTCTAAACTACCACCCCTCAACACGCAAATCAAATTGCGATTTAGAAATTTTGAATTAGTTTCAATTTTCTTCCACGCATGTTCACCTTCACCTGCAGTAAGAATAAATATTAATAATATTTAATTTAATATTCTTTATTTTATGTATAGAGCCAGACATCCCCTTGTGTATCACAAATACTATAATAAATTCACTTGTGCTAAAATTGAATTCCCCCCAACTACTCACTCCATTTACCTAGAGTCATTTAAGTTGTTGAGAAATTTTTAACAATAATATTTGTGGCTCATTTTAAGCAAAGCAACTGCTTCCGGACAGACACGAGTGGGCCAAACATCCTGAGACTCTTGGCGTCTGAATAAGGCTATAGTCTGTACAAGACATGGGAGCTCTTGGGAAGCGTACAGACCTACTGCGCCTACCTAGAGACATGCTCACGGCTATTCAGATCATCTAACCTCGGTTCGTCTGAACAAGACTGAACCCAGGAGGGCTTGACCTACACTGGATACGTCAGGAGCATGCCATATTAGCCGAGTGTAGTGAGTGTTAGCCAAGAACTAATTATTATTTTCTTATATTATTATTTTTTCTCTTGAACAGATTTCTAAATTCCACATAAGGGTGAAGGTCGTAGTAGTCAGCTCCGCTGATTAGCCCGTTGTGCCTTACAACGAGAATTAAGTCAGGCAACTACTACGGTAACTTCCAGAGCTCCCGGTAAGCCCCCACAGGAACTTTCTGCCTGCTGAACTTCCGAATAATCCACCCAAAGAAATACCTATGATAACGGAGGACTGTAACTCTTTCTTTGATTCACTACTACATATTTGTTGGCTGTGGACAGACTTGGAATACTTAAGTAATCTAGAACTGTGAGTGGTTGAAGTTGAACCAAGCCCCCACCACGACCATGTCCAGCCCGCAACCCGCCTAACAACACGTGCCAGATACGCACTGCAGCCGGAAAAGTGATTACAGCCTGCATCCCCCCTAGATCGGCTGAATCCCACAAAGTTGTTAAGCTTGCTTCCGATTTTGTCCTGGTAAGGAAACCAACTAGGCCGGCCCTATATAAACGTCCAGGCAGCGCCAGAGAGGCTGAACAGGAACTGCCGGGAGGGAGTAGTTCACCGTCATTTCAATAATTCAGCAGCTTCATGAATCCGCTTTTCTTTATTATTTAACTGTTGCATATGTTTTTTTTAACAAATTATATCCGAAAACAAACCCCCAATTATGTCTTCTACTATTACCAACATAATAAATTGGCAGATAAATAACATACTGTTTTCTGCCGACGAGAGAAACTCCGAGTTGCTTGAAAAAGTTTGGTTACATCAGCAACCTTCTATTTATACAATCGATAACGTGTTTACATCCGAAGGACACACAATTATCTGATTACTGCCATTTCATTGTGATAGGTAACGTTGGAAATAAAATACATACGAAACTACACAAACAAGAGATGAGTTTCAAATTAAAGGGTTTTATTGCTGGAAAAAATTTTAGAAAACAAATGGTGTAAAATTGTAATACAATACCAAATTGCAAGAAATGAATTAAATTATATATTGCGTAAAATGATCAAAGTTTGTTGAAACTGGACAATAAAATAAAATTTTTCAGTTAAGTTAACTCTCAAGATTGATCCTTGCATGCATTACGAAAATCTTAAATTATGTGAGAAAACCTTATGCATGAATATTGATGTTTATAAAGTTCATGTAGAATTTGATATTTGTTAGTGTCTCAGCTAAATATCATGAAACTAATATCCCAGGACTACTGGTACGTCTGGGAAAATTAAAAAAATGTTCATATTACAAGAAAATTTCCAAACCCATAAGTCCAGTTGAGGTAAAATTTAATGGTGAAATGACTTCCTTAGATCGACCTTACATGGTAACTGCAGAAATGTTGGTAGCATCATCCCTAGACGAATCAGTGACCCTCAGACTGACAGTAAAAATCCTTAAGACTAGCATTTTCGGGCCTCTTCTATTGCACCCGTGCACATTTAATGCTGACTTGTGATGCCTCTCCACTTACCTTTACGATGAACAGTCTTGAGAAAAATTATAATTTCAGCAGACCCCTAACACACACTGAACTACATAGTATGGCCATCGCTAAAGGCTCTTTCACACAATCAAATTTTTCATTAAATCACCTTCAATTTTTATTGAATTAAATTAATTGAATGCTATACCTATGACATCATAGAAACATATTAATCATGGCCATTTTCTCTTTCAATTTCTTGAACGTCTCGTTTTCCTTCAATATTTTTGTTTAGAATATGTTCTATATTTTCTTGGCTCCAGAATTTCAATTGTTTATCAAAGCTTTTATGACAGCATTAATGGAAGTAATCTCATAATAATAGATTTGTGTGCACACATTTAAAGTTGTTACAAAATAAGGAAGCATGTTAAAAAAAAAAAAAAAATTGTACAGTAAAAAGAAGATAATTTGTTATAGTTTAACCAATTATTTTTGTGTTGTGCATAAAAAATTTACAAGGTAAACTTAAGACCATTTTGAAGCACTACTGACATTACATAGACACATGACAAAGAAGAACAAATACAAGTACAAATAAATTAAACTTACCAGAAACTTTATGAGTGAATACAATCCTTCTTCTGGGAAAATCAGGAAACATGGCATAGCTCCGCGTAGTTAAAGCAAAATCAATCTCATTTAACCACTGGGTAAAAAGTCAAACTTAAGTTCAATTCTTTCATTTTTAAATATGCCTGAGAAAGCTTTGGAGTGAAATTTTATATGCAATACTTTTAAATGTTCTTAATGTCATAACCAAATTTACATTAATCATGTTACAGTTGCATGTGTAAGCAAGGACACAAAAAAAATTGTAAAATAGAACTCTTTAATTCACAAGTTTATAGGGCAGCAATTAAAAAAATTATAAATTTAGATCTATCACGTCCGACGATAGCTGCATTCGCGTCCCGGCATTTCCAAGCCTAGCTCACATACCAAAGATGGAGGTCTTGAAGTCGATGCACTAAAAATACTCAATTATTTAATATTGCGATTGAGGGTCTCTTCACTGCTATTGCCTACACAATTGCAAACCTAAGAGATTTCTTTCAGCATTTATAACTAACTTTACATCAGCGCAGCATTATAACAAAAAAAAAAAAAGACACGCTGATGTCTCCAAGCCCTACATCATGTTGCATGAGAAGAAACAAGCCGAAAGCCATTTCAAATTCACAATCTTTCACAAGCTGAGAGCTTTGTTAAAATTCCAAATAAGTTTCAAACAGGTAACAAAATAAACAAGATACTCATTCCAAAGTGAAATATCAGCTACACCACATTGAAATAAATACATCTAAAACATTTTAAAAAATTACAAATGTTAGTAAGGTTTCTAAGTATAGAGTTCTGGAAGTCTTTTAATACAAACAAATATTATTTGTTTAAATACCTTGCTTAGTACCCACAATTAACAATTAAGTAGACTCAAAATAATATTAAACATAAAAAATAATAAAAGTAGCTACAATATTACTGAAATGAGTGAGTTTAAAGAGAATGTGAAAATTAGTGAGGCTGAAGAAATGTGATTCTAATTTCAAAATAAATTTGGCTGGGACTTCCAAAACATTACGTTCAAATATAAATATTTAACCATAAATAATGTAAAAATCATCTAGATAAAAAATGAATAAAAAAATTTGTTACACCATGTAGGTAAACAACCATATGCCAACTTACAAATAACTTTTATCAAAGTATGTACTTGGCTGAAAATTTCTTAACAATACGTTGCACCTTATTATATATGATACTACAGGTGTGTGGACTGTTGCCAGGAAGAAGGAAGAAAGTCCACTGTCAGTTCAGTTACATTAACACAGTGATTTACTACATAGGTACTTGAAAAGATTGGTGTACGTCCATAAAATACACCACAATCTGGTGATCAACTCCTGAAACACTCAAACAACTTTTTACCATTCATATATAAATGTTCATAAATTCAAGTTCATAAATAATTGTGAACATATGTTACATCCCTCCATTTGCTACAAATCACACAATCCAAATTATGTAGTTGCAGCAGCATTACTAACAGAAAAAATAACTAAATGGCTCTGTAAATGTATTTCAGTTCACTTTTGTTTGACAGTTTGGCATAAAGGAATACGATAGTTCATGTAAACAATAGGGGTTTACATTTGCAAAAATTTCTAATTTTTCGAAAGCTCAAATATTAACATTTTTCATTGCTGTGGATAAGCTGGCTAGTTTGTGTTTGGGAGACAGCTTACTTAAGGCTGTAGCAGTAAGTGTTAGGGGTTTGTTCTTCAATTGCTCCGCGAGATTATGTCATTGCAGTGCGGTAATTTTGAGTATCTTAAACACAGTGTCATCCATGTGTTGTTTACACCATGTGTAAAATGTCAATGTGAACGAGATTTTATTTACCAATTTCTACATCCTGGGGAGGCAATTTGCGAGTTTATTGAATCCGTATATGCCTATCATAAGACCTTGTGCCTTGAAATAACTGAAACTGAGCTTGTTTTTATTACTATTGAAAATTTTGCACCGTACGTTAATGCACATTGCAGTCTCACTTCCATCCCACGTAGTTTTGGCGAATTGCGTCAACTCGCTGTTGAAATTCAAGGTTGACTAGCCGCTGCGGCAGAGTATCGCGCCAGCTAACCCTCTCCCAGCACGCCCGCCCACCTGGTCAGTGTTACCATGCCACCCAATGTTCACTGTCAAGTACTGGGTGTCCAGGAAAATAGTTCACTGTGGTACTGTAGTAATTACACTTTGAGGGGGATCTAGCTAGAAACTGTCAACTAAGTAGGTGTCCTCCTGAACAACGAAAATGTTTCCGTTGTGGTGACATTTCTGGGAAGTCAGAAAACAACGCCTGACTGATAGGGAACGTGCATGTATCAGTCACGCCAAAGTTAAAATCCAACATATGGTCACCAAAAATTCTGTGTTAATTACCATTGGCGGTTTAAATTTCTCCACCTTAGTGGACACTGAGGCCACGCATCGCGTTCTAAATCAGCCATTCCTTGATAAATTGTTCACTTTTACACCTATTTCTACGGGATGGGTTAGTAGCAATGTAAAGTGTCTTGTATTGCAAATGGCGATGTTCTCTAGAGTAATCAGTTTGAAAAATTTACATTTCAAAATTGGTAGATTTTCTTGGACCTTTTCTTTCTGGGTTTTACTTGTTTGTCTCATGAGGTCATTTTAGGGTTAGATTTTTTGGGTAAGACAAGGACTAGTGTTAATTGTGATGAGTTTTATTTGTCTTTTGGTTTTTCCCTGAATATCTGGGTGGGCTTACAAGTGGATTTTCTCCCTTACGTAATTTCCCCTTTGCTGAAGGAAAGTGATTCGGATTCTAGTTTTCAACATAGTTTAAATAACATACGGGAGGAGTTCAGCAAAGTTATAACTACACGAAAAGGGAAGTGTGATGTCCTTCCCCATACATTCGCCCTGACTTACAGTATCCCAGTTCGGGATTGTCATTTCAAGTGCCCTCCCCTGAAGCTTCACGGCTTTAGGGAGATAAAATAAGCTGCTGGAGGCCGGTGTCATAGTCCCGTCCACACCGGACTATTGTTTACCAGGTTTTTTGGTCCGTAAAAAAGACTGTGACAAATACCATTTAGTGATTAATCACTCCCTGGTCAATAAAAAGGTTCATATGGATCCTTTCCCTCTACCTACTATTGACTGTGGCCTTCAACATCTAGGGAAAGCCAGCATGTCCTGGATCTAAATAATAGCTTCCGTAAATGTTTGTTGGATCCGTAATGTCACAAATATACTGCCTTTAACATACTCTGGAGACAGTTCGAATTAACTCAAATACCTATGGGTCCAAATTTCCATGGTCAGACCCTGTTGTGAGTGCTCGATTTTGTGTTATCAGAATTCAAATATAAATTTACACACTAACACTTTTTTTGGGAGTTGTGCCGATGTGCTTGTAAAAAATTGAAATTTCATTACACAGTTTCTCAGAAATTTGACAGCTGTACTTTCCAGTTTGACGGGCAAGTTCTAGGGGCGTTAACTTTCTAATCACTTTTGACAGTGGGACCAAACACTTTTCTGCTGATTTACAGAAAGATGTCCTTGGTCCTGGTTGGCTCGGAAGAAAGTAACATTAACATCATCATTTTCTTCACTCACTTCAATGACCTAAAACAGATACCACTTTACATTGTATATGCATACAATGCTATCATTAACTTGCACATCAAGGGAGCCATTGGAGACATTCTCTACGAGAATTTTTTTTTCCATATTCAGAAGTGCTGGAGATTTTACAGCAGGTTAGCATGTTAGTGTCAAAAAGCACAAGCCTGTGTCTTTCCCTTGTTTGACGAATAACTTTATACATTTGAAATCTTTTCTTCAGATGTAGCTCATTCCTTTCAATTTCGTCAGTAGATATGTACAAGTATGTGATACCTTTAATGTTTTCAACACAGAAGTCGTACAGTTCTTAAGAACTTAAAATTTGATCTTAGTATGCCCTCTGTGAACTAGCTTGCAGCAGCTGCTCTTTCAATTGTACCTCCTATGCCATCACAAGAATTCTTTCCATGGGGAGTGGCAAAGAAGTTCCATTCACAATCCATGCTGAAATCAGATTTGTGATTATAAATGTTAGCAAAATTCTTCCTGTTCTTGTACTGACTTGATGCCCCATCACTGAAGTAAATTAATGTATTCACCTCAGGACTGTATTATTTTTAATTTTCTACCATATGCTATTGAAAAGAATGAACTTTGACAGTACTATGGTGTAAATAATCACTAATCACACACGGACACCGTGATTTCAATACATCGTTTTATTTCAAATAGAGGACAAAAGGATGAATCGTTGCTTGTTGCCCAGGGTTGGAAGAATACCTTGCTGTTTCAGAAGTTCTTTTGTAACTCTTACAATGTAATCAGATACATTTAACTCATCTACCTTGGATCTAGACCAATTTTCAGGCATCCTTACCTTCTCTGGATTTATTGTTTGTTTGAATCTTACCTTCCATATTTCTATTTACTCTGAATATTCCTTGCTTCATCATCCAGTAAAATTTCAGGAAATAATCCACCTAGCTTTCTTTTCACAGCAGTGGACATTCTTCTGGTTTTGATCAGTAACGTTGCAGATTTCTTTTCTAAGGTAACTTTTTTCAATTTAGAGGTGGATGGCATATCCAAAATTGAGCAGACATCATATAACTTTTTAAAATTTGTTCTGGTGGGACAAACAAATCATTTTTGCCTGCTTCATTGTAGTCTTTGTTTTTGATATTATATTATAATACATAAATACACTCGCAATTAGGCTACCGCCCGGTGGCGAGTTCTCTCACCTCTCCTTCACCCAACCAACTCCTTTTCCACTCCCTTCCTGAAGTTACCAATTTCTCCCTCAACACATTCCACTCCCTCACAGATCTCACAAGCATGGACTGCCAACCCCACTCCGTTCTCCTCCACACCCTCTGAAGTTTCTCACTGTTGTTTCCTCTTCCTCTAAACACCCCCTTACTTAGCTTGCAGTGTAGCCCTTCCCACCCTCCCTCTTCATTCACCAACCTATACATCCTCACTAACCATTCAACATTCCTCCTGTCCTTCAATGAGCTCCATCCCATTTCTTTCATCATCATTGATGGCCTATAGTTCCATTCTTCCTCACCATCTTGCCCCTGCCTTCTCCACCTACCCTTCACCAATCTTGCTGCCTTTCTCTGCACCTTTTCAAGTTCTCCCACCTCCACCTACGGGTCCCATACTGCTGCAACATATTCTAACATTGGCCGTACCATTGTGCCATACGTCTTCTCCTTCTCCTCACAGCTGACTCCATTCAGCACCCTTCCCTGTTTTTTCCACCTGAGGTCTCCCTGCAGTACAATCCCTAGATACTTATATTCTGCTGCTTCTTCTATTTCTTGTCCCTTCCATCTCTACATGTCTATGCTTATCATCTTCTTCCTTGTGAACCTCACTACCTTAGTTTTTCTTACATTTATCTTCGTTTTATTTTTCCTGGTCCACAACCATAACTTATCGATGTCCGCCTGCAAATTTCTGCCCCCCCCTCCCTTCTCTCCCACCTCAGCATATACAACACAATCGTCTGCAAACAATCTGATTTTTCCCCTAATCCCCAAACCCATGTCATTTACCATTATGGTAAATAACAAAGGACCCAGCACACTTCCCTGTGGTACCCCTGACATAACCTCCTCTTCCTCCGATACTGCCTCCCCCACTTTCACCCACTGCCTTCGCCCCCTGAAAAAGTCCCCTATCCATTCCACTACCCTCCTATCTGGTATCAGCGACTCCACTTTCCTTATCAATGTCACATGGGGCACCTTATCAAATGCCTTCTCAAACTCTATGAAGCAGGCATCCACCTGCTTCCCCTCATCAACTACCTGCACCAGATCCTCTAACAACCCAACCAGCCGAGTCTCACATGAGTATCCCCTCCTGAAACCATGCTGGGATTCCTCCAACCAATTCCTATTGTTCATAACCCTCACCACATACTGCACCACCAGCCTCTCCATTACTTTTCCTGTACTTGATGTGAGACTCACCGGTCTGTAGCTGCCAGGCCTCCCCCTATCCTCTCCCTGCTTGTGTATAGGTACCCCCATAGCATCCTTCCAATATTGTGGTAACTTACCCTAAACAGCACCTCTAAATATTTCACCAACTCCCTGTCACCAAACTTTAGTGCTGCGTTTCCTATCCCATCTGGACCCCCTGCCTTACTGCTATCCAAACCCCTAATTACCTTTTTTATCTCCCACTCCCTCATTTTAAACTTACTAAACACCCCCCAAACCCTGTTTGCCCCCCTAGTCCAACCCTCCTTTGCCTCAAACACTGATAAGTACTGTCCTTACAGCATCTCCGAATTTTCTTGGTCATTTGTCGCATGCCTACCATCCATTTCTGTTAGCAGAGGGATGCCGTCCTCTCCTCCCCTTAACCACCTAATATACCTAAACAATTTCCCCCATTCCTTGCCTTTTCCTTCTTCCACCATGTTCCCCAGAAATACATTCTTTGCCTGTTTGATCTTCCTTTCAAGCTCCCTACCCATTTGTTTCATCATTTCTTTAGATCTTATCATCCCTTCATTTCTCCACTTGGCATGTAATTTTCTGCACTTCTATATTTTCAAAATCTCCTGTCCATAATATGGGGGATCTCCCCCAGTCCGTAACCATTTCATTGGCACAAATTTCTCCAACATAACCTCCATTAATCCTCTAAACTCCCTCCACAACCCCTCTACACCCTCCTTCATAGACCATTTTTAAACCTGTCTGTCAGGAATATTTCTGCCCCCTTCTTGTCTCCTCTCCCATACTGCCACACCAACCTTTCTGCCATTTGCACTTCCCTCATCCTGCCAATCCCAATTTCCACAACCGAGATAGATGGCAGTCTCAATTCATTCTAAAATAGTTATTGATATCAAGGGTTTATAATTTTTGAATTGTTTTCACAATGTAGTGTGTGAGTGAATGAATTTTACGTTCGTCACGTGGTCAGTTTACATTGGGGGTTATATTTCTAGTCACATACTACTCTAGCATGTAAATTAATTCAAAGCACGTGTGCAATAGAATTCAGGTTTTGGTAAAGAAAATTGAATTAATATTGTTAAATTAAATATTTCTGAGTGACTATACCTTGTTATGCTACATTATTTATTACCAAAGTCATACATGAGTTTTTTGAAGTGAACCGAGATGGATACTGTTGAATAAATATCAATTTATCATTTATTGTACTTTAATACCTAATTTATAAATGCACTTATTTCCCAGTGTATGGTACTACTGAGTTTTTGTTATGTTGTTCATGTATTTGTCTCTTGTTTAAGTGGGTGAGGAAGCGGCGTAATGGCGGGAATGAGTTAACATGTAGATCTGAGCTTCTTTGATGTTAGATTATATATCATGAGCACATCCTGTTGCCAAACTTTATTTACACTATCCTGTTACCCATAGTAGCTGGTCTATTAACATGTTATGGGCCCAGTCGGTAACAGGTAATGGAATAATCGTATTGAAGAATGAAGTAAAGTTAGTTCACAGCATTTTGATGTTATCAAATTCGTCAGAATGGAAGAGGGCAGATTCAGAATACCGCAAATTTAATAGAAAATAATTATGATAATTGGAAGTTCAGAATGGATGTATTTTTGGATGAGAAGGAAGTGCTGGAAAATTTAGGAAAGCCACTGATGGAATGGGAAGTACTATATACTGTAGTGGTAGGAGATAGTCAGGATGTTAAAGTCACAAAGTAGAAGGCATTATTAGAAATCAAGCACACAGATAAAAGGTGCAAAAACTTAATTGTCCAGTGGATTCATGATAGCCAACTGGAACATATAAAAGGTAAATCTACTGTGTGTGAGGTATGAAATAGTCTGCAGAAGTGATATGAAAATAAAAGAGCAACTAGCAGAAAGGTGTTGAATAAGAAATTGTATACTACGAAGTATATAGACCAACTGTTTAAACGTTTAGTGAGTATTGTCTCAAGTTTGACAAACTGGTTCGGGAATTGAAGACAGTAGGCGAGCTGTTGGATGAAGAAGGAATTGTAATAAAGTTCTGGTTAACAATGCCTGAAGAGTTAGAAGGAGTGGTGTCAAGACTATAGACACTTGAAGCTGATAAGTTTCTCTGGAACTTGTCAGACAGAGGAGTGAAGATCAAGAGACAGCTCATAAAGAGAGAAAAGAAAGCAAGACTCGTCAGGATTTTCAACCCATGAAATTCTCAGGAGCCAGATGGGTGCCAGGGACTGCAACTAGGCCAGGAAGCAGTGGATTATCTGGGGACACTAATCAATGGACCAAGTTCCTTTTTAAGTGCCACAACTGTGGTATTCCAGGGTATAAGAGACACGAGTAGCCAGGAGGAATGCATGGAAGAGGGCGAAGTACAGGAAGAGGAACAAAAGGAAGTGGAAACTCACAAAGTAATGCACACCGTGTTCAAGATGAAGATAACAAGGAAGAAGCACCCATGTATAGTTTTCTGGTGTCAGTGAATGAGTGTAGTGTTATACAAGATAGTCAAGGTGAAAATGGTGTTTGGGTTCTAGATTTGGGGGAAACTGATCATTTTGTAAGGGATGATACTCCTGTAGTACATTGAAGAAAATTAGGAGCGCCAGTGTCAATAGGAGTTGCTAAATCAAAAATATTTCTAGTGGCAAAGGAAATAGGTGATATGTTGGCAGAAACTTCAGTAAACGGAAAGCTCAGGAAATTTGAGATCAAGAATGTGTTATTGGTAGGTTCCTAGATTAGAAATCAAAGGGTTTAAAATGGTATTTGAAAACGGTATGTATACTATTATGACGGCTCAGAGTGTTGTTGGAATAAGAAAGAGAGAAGGAAATTTGTATAAAATAGCTGTAAGTAGAGAAAAGTCTGTCAGTGAAGTAAGTGCATGTGCAGTAGTGAGTAATGCTAAATTGTGGCATGAAAATTGGTCATATTGGTAATCACAACCTATATAAGTTGTCAAAGGCAGTACGGTAATTGATATTGGAAAAATAGAAGAGGAAAATAAGGATCTGTGTGATATTTGCATAGAAAGTAAATAAACAGAAGGGTCTCATAACCAAACTAGGGTAAGGGCAAAAAAGCCATTAGAGTTCATGGTGACCTATGTTGGCCATTCACACCAAGTAACGATGATGGTAAGAAATATATCCCAACAGTCATTGATGATTATACTCATTTCACTATCGTATTTGGTCTGAAGTCAAAGGATGAAGTACGGCACTACATTAAATTGTATGAAGCCATGGCTACAGCTAGGTTTCCTCACAAGATTTGTAGTTTTAGATGTGATAATGTTAGGGAATATGTCAATAAAGATGTAAATGATTTTTTTTTTTTAGCAAAAGGGCATAGAGTACGAGCTAACGATTCCGAGGGTGCCGGAACAAAATGGGGTAGCTGAACGCGTGAACCGCGCCAATCTGGATAAAGCTCGGTGTATGATGCTAGGTTCCAAACTAGGCAAAACCTTTTGGCTTGAAGCTGTGTTGACTGCTGTCTAATTGATAAATGGGAGCCCAACCACAGCTTTACCCAATGGGAAACTCCCAGCTGAATTGTGGTTTGGGAGAAAGCCTGAATTAAAAAAATTAAGAGTGTTTGGCTGCATAGCATATGCACACAAAGTAAAGAGTGAGAGAAGTAGGAATTTTGACTCTCATAGTCGGACGTGTGTTGTGCTAGGATATTGTGATAATTGATCTATGTTATGGTGTCCAGAATTGAATAGAGTGGTTGTAGCAAGTAGCGTCAAATTTGATGAAACCAAAAATAAGTTTGAGGAAGAGTACTTGGATCATGAATGGGAAAATGCAGAAACTGTAAAACCCCCATTAGGCAGTGAAAAAGATACAGACTCAGGAGGAGAACAGGAAAATTTCAGGGGTTTTGAAGAGCCAAGTAAAGAGGAAACTGAGAGAGGGAGAGTTAGGAAGACTCCTGAGTATCTGAAGGATTATATAGTAAATGGGTTAAAGAGAGAATCATGGCCTCAAGATAGGATGGTTCAGGAGAGGGAAAATGTAGTATCTCTCGGATTTAAGGGTAAATGTGTAGATTCAGAAAGAGAATCAGAGATACCAGAAGTTATTGTCACTTTGTCCTCCGCAGATGATGTAAGCACAGCAATGAATGCAATTGCATTCTGTGATGAAGTGCCACAGAATTTGAAGAGCTGATGAACAGACGTGACAAAAACTACTGGTTAAGAGCTGTTGAGGAGGTGAAATCTGTTTTGGAAAGTGAAACGTGGGAAGAGGTGGCATTACCAGAGGGAAAGAAAGCAATCAATAGTAGATGAGTGTTTATATTGAAACAGGACCAAGATGGAAGATTAGAAAGATACAAGGCCAGATTGGTAAATAAGGGATGTGCACAGTCTAAAGGTTTAGACTATGACACTTATGCACCTGTTGCAAAGCTTACTACTGTAAGAATTTTGCTGTGTTTAGGTAACTATCAAAACATATATCCATCAGTTAGATTTTAAAAATGCATTCCTACATGGAGTTTTTCATGTTTCCACCTGAACGGGTAGGCTAAAGATCAAATTAAACAAAACACTGTATGGTTTAAAGCAAGCTCCAGCTTTGATGTGTATGTTAAGTCCATTGGTTTTAACCAATGTCAATCTGATAGGTGTCTATACATGTACAGAGAAAACAGATGTATTCAGGGGCATATTCTCCATTAATGCTATGCATGCAGTGCATGCCTTAGTAAAATTAAAAAACGAACACGTTTCTTAACCATATACTTCCCATTTTTCTTTGTAATAAAAAGAAATTTTCCTTTCCTCTCTACACACGGGACTGAGCACGCATCTTGTCGCCTCACTTTTCTTAATAGTTACTTAAAACGCTGTGGCAAGGCGCTGAGGGGTGGCGGCGCAGTGCGTATTTTGATAATTGATTGTAATAGTTCCCTGAAACGTCGAGGCATAGCGCTGTGGTATTCTCAAGACTCGTTCAGCTGGTGTGACGTAACAGCAAACTCGTATGAAAATGGACGAATGCATGCACAAGGAGACATTGTATTCAGCGTGCTAGCAAGCGAGATTATATATGTTTATTAGATTTTTAGTGACTGATTGGTTGCATATTATGATGACGGTAAAAGTAACATCTTAACAAGTGTATTTAATAAATTGTTTCAGTTATGCACGTTTAGTGAGAAATTAGAAGTTGTTAAAAATTTGAGATCTACGCCCGCTCTCAACAATTTAAAGACAGGGAACAAAGTCAGAAACTTTGTACAAAAATTTTATCCTGACATTTACAAAAATTATAAATTATTACTTATAAACAAATGGTAAATGTTACAATGGAAATAATACTTCAAAACTCAAAATTTAAACATAAATGATGTTTTATGAACTTTCAGAAGTAGTTTAATTTTTAAATACGTTTTTTGACAGGCAAATATTAAAGTTCAAATATTAAAGTTTTTAACATATTTTAAATTATTCTTGTTAACAAGCATAAATGTAACTATGCCGTAGCCCTAATGCAAGCAATTTACTACTAGCAAATTTAAGTGTTTTGTGAATATTGGGTGCTTAAATGAATTATAAACTTTTCAAATTAAAATGTAAAATTATTGGATTTGACCAATGAATCTCGTTATTTGACACCTGGATTTATGTTTTTTCTTTCTCTCATTAGGAACATTAAAATGGTTTTCTTTAAAAATTGGTGCCTGCACTAACAATACATGTTACCCTATAATGGATTAAGTTTAGTTCTTTTCTTCATATTACATGCTGAAGTGTGTCTATGATTTGCCTTATTTAGGGTTTAATTATGATCAGTTATATTTGTCAAAGTGTTTGAGTGTTGTGATTTAGATATTTTTGTATTACTTCAATACTTCAATTTTCTTCAGGATTGAAAGTTTACATCTCTCTTACACTTCACGTACACCTATGTGAGGGTATAATCTAAATCTGGAGAAGCTTTTGAGCTTTATATGGGCATATTTTAAGGTTAGTGATTCTCTTGTGTTTCAAAGTGATCCAGATGAAGGTAAGAGTAAGAGGAAAGTACTAAAAAACTTTAACGATATTTTCAGCAACTTTTAATTTTCATTTTGTTATTATTATTTAATTCCTCTGTGCAAAGTGAAGTGCCACAGTAAGTTTCGTGTTGTATGCCTTGCTATAATTTTCAGGATATGCCCCTGAATGTGTTGCACATTTGCTCCTCTATGTTGAAGAGATGAAAGAGAAATTCATGTTAGAATTTAAGATGAGAGATTTGATGGATGTTAAATATTTTATAGGTATAAATGTATGGAGTGGATAGATCAGACGATGTGCTTGAGCCAGAATAGTTATCTTGTGAAGTTGTTAATGAAATTTCAGATGGAACACTTTAAACCTGTGCAAAAATCTTTAGAGAAACAACATAATCATATTTAACAAAAGACTGTAATCTGGAACCTTACAGGGAATTAATTGGCAGTCTATTATATTCCTGTCTAACCACAAGACCAGATATCTGTGCTGCTATAAACTTCTACAGCCAGTTCCAGTCAAATGCTACTGAGGCGTAATGGGTGGGCGCCCGAAAAGAGTCCTGAGGTATCCGAAAAGAACACTGAATTTGGGATTGTGGTTCAAAAGTAACAGTATATGGATGCAGATTTTGCAAATCGGCCAGATAGGAAGTCTGTGACAGGCTTGTAGCATTGCAGTTTTTACACATTTGTATCACTTTTATAATTGCTTTTCAGTTTCACTTTTGGTTATATTCCCCAGTTTTACTTGTCAGCGAGTGTAATTGTCCAAATTTTTCCTTTCATGCCACACGTAGAAGTAAGCGCTTTATCAGTTTTAATGTGAGGCTTATTTCAAGTGTTATATGTACTACGATGCTCTTTCTAATTCTCAGGCTTCAGAGCGAGGTGTTGCAACTTTTGAGATTAGGTTTTTATTTTCATGTTTCCCATGCTATCAGCAGTTTGCATTTTCAAACCGCACCATGATGTAATGTCCAGCCAATAGAAGGTAGCGAGCCCCGGCCAAATGAGTATTTTTAGATTTGTTTTATGGAGGGGTGGTAGCTGCATGCACAGTGGCGAGCGCAGCTAGCCCTGAGCTCATTCTCATTCGTAACAACCTTTGAAGAGACAACATGTCGTTCGTGAGTGAGACGTTTTCATCCAGCATTGTAGAACAACAACTGTAGAGACATGTACTGAAGAGAGAAGTGTGGGAGGCCGATATGCATCAAGGAGGAAGGTTTCTTTTTCCTCCCCCTTGCCTTCTTAATTTTCCTCGAGAGTCTAGATGTATCATTGAACTTTGTATAATCGCTACTGGGACTCTCTATGAGTGTTTAATGAGAAGGAAACCTTCAACAGTAAATCGAATATACTTCTGACATGGATATTTCCTGTTATTATTTCTACAAAACCAAGAGAACCAACATTTGTGCTCTATTCAGCTGAGGCTAGCCAAACCTAATGTAAGTGCTGAAGATCTGTAACCTGCATTGTAGCATAGCGAGTTGATGTTATGCTGCAAAATGGCGTCCAACGTGGGGTGGCGAGGATTTTGACACCCCAGACACACTGTAAAAATAACGACAACATTCTACGAAGACTTGGACATCCCTGAGAAGCTCCAATGCACAGCAGTAACGTGTGATTGTGTGATAATGACAGGGCAAAATGGTGTGTCACCATAGGGAAGGGATTTCGACAAATGTTAAGCGTACGTTACAGTGTTACATCAGTTCCTGATTCAGTAACAAGATACAATATAATTAAAGATTTCTACGATCAACGATCAGCATCACAACAAGATATGTATTGCAATAACCAACACACCGCTACTGTCAAGATTGTGTGTAAATTTTAGTCTGTTCTTGTATTTTTATTGTTTGTTTGGGGTTAAAAATATAATTCAACATATCAGGGAAAAGGAATAATGTAACAAGCGAAAATGAAGGAGAGGAGTTTAGGAGTTTTGAGACACCAATTGTAGAATCTAATATAATTACTCTAAATGTTTCAACTGTAGAATCTAACCTAACTAATCTCAATGTTCCAATTGTGGAAGAGAGCCCTTCAGGTTCAGAGGGGAGTAATGTAAATGTAGAAACACCAAAGCAAACAGAGCTCAGTCGAATTGTACAACTATTAATCAAAAACAAAACGGAAATGCAACAGCTAACAGAAAAAAATAGATGAACAAAAAATTCAAGCTCAAGAGATATTGGGTAAATTTGACGAGTTGCAAAACGAATTAAAAAAACGTGTTTGAAAATGGATTTCAACAAATGTCAGGAATGTTGCTGAGTTATTAGGAAAAATTGATAAACAAATTAGAGCAACTGATGTCGTCATAAGTGAGGTTAGGAGGCACAAATTATTCAAAACCAAGGTAAAGGAGATTAATGAGGTTAAAATTAGTGAGATTGTAAAGTTGAGTGCCTAGTATGAGCATAAGTTAGTAATACATGTTGAAAATGTAGAGGTTGTAGAGATTAAAGTACATGAGCATATACGTGAATTGGTAACAGAAAAAAATGAAAATACATCGCTGAAGTAAAACAGTAATGGTACAGTAAACACCAATCAGTCGTACAGAATGCCAAGTAAAAATTAGAACTATCAAAAGTCATCAATTTCAGATATGGAGGGTGAGCAGATTTATTACAAAGAAACTTACACAGAAATTTGAGTCGGAGATTATTTTGGCAAAATCAGATGCTATGTTAGCAAAATCAGATGTTATGTTGGCAAAATCAGAGGTTATGTTGACAACTGCGCATGAAGTAGGTGAGGACTGGAAGTCTGGGGGGGGGGGGTACTCAGTGGTGAAACAATGTAGTGTTTGGTGGAAAAAGAGCATTGTATTGCAAAGTGAAAGTGTGTTTACTGAATATAAACAATTGAAGGATCTTGCCAGTAAAAAAAAAGTGAGGAAAAAAGGGGTTAATGGTGAATCTGTGGGCAAGAGTAGGATTGTAAAATGTAATGGTAGGAAGGCAGCAAGAAAGAGAGGAAAAATAAGGCAAGAGAGAAGGAAAGTGTCGTGGAGGAGGAGGAGGAGAAGGAAAGTTGCAACAAGGCAGACTGTCTGCAATATAGGTTAAGGAAAGTTCATTTTTGAGTGTATATATTATGTTAAATTTTAAGATGTATTTTCTGTTTTCGTTTAATTTTATTTAGTACTCCAGTGAAAGAATTATTAGGTCTTTGAAAGCGTAATTTATGTGTGAACATTATTAATATAAAAAAAAACAAAAACAAAAGTGAGGTTAAGATGTTAGGGAAATCCATTAGAAAGGAAAGTAAAAGTAGAGAAAATTTATACTTTGATGACGAAAAAAAAAAGAGTGAGTGTGAGTGTGTGTGAGAGAGAGTGTGTGAGTGAGTGTGTGTGTGTGTGTGTGTGTGTGTGTGTGTGTGTGAGAGAGAGAGAGAGAGAGAGAGAGAGAGAGAGAGAGAGAGAGAGAGAGAGAGAGTGAGTGAGTGAGAGAGAGAGAGAGAGAGGAGAGAGAGAGAGGAGAGAGAGAGAGAGAGAGAGAGAGAGAGAGAGAGAGAGAGAGAGAGAGAGAGAGAGGAGAGAGGTAGGTGTGTTTCTTGAGGCCCAACGTGGAGCGTAGTTGTAAGAGTACAGACTAGGCAACTCAACCAAGTCAGTTGACACCACATGTTAGTGAGCTATCAGGACAGTGTTAAGTCCACTAAATAACACACAAAGTTTTGTAGTATTCCAGTTGGGTTAGCACAGACTACTCAACATTTTACTCCAGTAGACCCCCTTCGACTAGTGACCTAGTCAGGAGCAGAAGCTACCCTAACCCCGAGATGTACAAAATTGCTAGTATGGAAAAATTTCCCAATAACATAAAAATTTAGGTCAAAATTTTCCCAAAAATATATATTTTTATATCAAATCTTTTACAATGTTGATGAACATAACACTGTAATACATTACAATGTAAAGTAAGTAGTTGCCCATTCACTCTTTGCAATTCAGGAAATTTAGAAACAAGAAATTGGCATAAAAAAATTTTAACCCCATGAAAAATGTTTAGAAATTTGTCAACATACAGTACATTTTAATGTTTTAACTTTGTTTCTAAAAGAGTAAAAAAAATAGAACAAATCAATAACTTTTCACTCATGCTATAATTTGTTCAAACTAAAGTATTTTGGAAAACTGATGGAAATCTTTGTAAAAGTAATTGTCACACTATATACTATTTGATGCTTTAAGTAAACATACAAAACAATAGTTAAATTAATTTCACATAAATTCTTCAAAATTGGAGGAAAAAGCAGCACTCAAAAAACTTTAGTAATATATTTTAAATCTTAAGTCAGGGAAACACAAACAATTAATGTTATGCTATATCTTCTCCTTGAAGAACAAATTCACTTCCGATACATTTTAATAACAAATCTGGAAAAAACATCAACATCATTAAATCCCGAAATAATACTTAAAACCCACAAATCAAAATGAAACTCATAATTTAATAAAGAAACTTACCTTATAATACGTTAATAATACACCAAATCAGAACTTCAGAAAATTCCTGTATCCTTATGCTCCCACTACTAACAACTTAGAACCTACTCAGACCGCATTTAAAATGGGGATGGCAAGTTTCGCGGCAGCACCCCGTAGGTTTAGGCGCTGCTGCACGCGAGGGTTCTTATCTATGGAGCACATCCGGGCTCCACCCCAGTGCCGAGGCCTGGCGCGGCGCTTGTCAATTTCTGCTGATTGCAACACTTCTGTACAACAATGTGATACTTCCAATAGTACACAATGATCCCCAGTCATTCCAACCACATGAATCACTATTCTTTGGCAATCAGCAATACAGGATGTAGACAATTCTCTCTTATAGTGCCTGACATGCTTGTCACAGCAGGCGGCCACGGCGTCTCATTCCCTCCCTTTTACTTCCTGTAGATGAATATCTCTTAGCAGGGTAGCTCTTCCCACCACCTTTCCTCGTTATTAAGTGCCAGTCTGTCAGTTTAGTTCTTACAATAAGGACGGCAGGTATCAGCATTGGCCCAGCACTAAATATTTCCCCAGGCTTAAAATATTTCCCACGAACCTGGTTCGTGCATTCGCACATTTTGTACACCTTTGCCCTTAACCTCCAAACGACTTTGGGGAGTCCAGAAAAGCCCCGTGGTGCTCAATGACACTACTACAATCATGTTGGACTATGAATGGAGACTGCTTGATGACCAAGAAGCCACAATGGTTGACAACCCTTTCAAAGCACTCGAGAAGTGCCATATACACTAGGGATGAGTCGATATTGCATTTTCTTGATACTGGTACTTTTCTTGATGACAAATTAAATTGTCATGAATACAAAACAACTTGGCCAGGTACTTGCACATGGCACTGCAGGCCCCTCTGCTTCTGGATGACTGGCCCAACAACAGCTCCTGAAGATACCTGCTCCTTCCTTACCACGTCTTGGTCTTAATTCATTGGTAAAGGTTCCAACAGTCCCTTCAGAACTACCTTGTCCACCAGACGGTGATGGCAGTCTTCAACACTACCCTTCTGGTACTCAGCCTATTGGTTCCTTAAGAACAACAGGTAGATAGTTAGAGCCTGTGATAATACACTACCTAGCAGCATTATCACCTTGTTTTACATAGTCTAGAACTTCCGTATCAATTTAGATTAGTATAGGAGGGAGTACACGGCCACCATGTTTTATTCTTACGTGAATATAACATGTGATTCTACACTTACTTCATGTGTGCTAATTTCCTGAGTGTCAATATGTCATTTCCCTGCGTAAAAACAGTCTGTCACAGTAAAACCCGTAGAACTTGCTATATAAAGCCAGAAACATACCCATTAGATGACCACCCTTGCTGTACCACAAGGTACACCACGGTAGAGCCTCAACCACTTGAGCATTCCAAAGCTCCCCACAAGCATTTGGTGCGTAATGTTTGGCTACGCTTGAATAGTATTTTTAAGTGTGAGGAGGCTACACTTGAATATCATACATAATTACAGTATCGTTTAGTTACGTTTAATTTCGTTAGATACCCAATCAATCGCCATTCTTACAATGTGGATGATTAAGCATGACACGTGTATTCTATTTGACGACACACCATACACTCAAATTACCGCACAAATATTATAAGTTCACGTTTTTCATGGCTATATTAGCACAGAAATACTTGTATTTTCGCACAATTATTTGATTTAACACTTCTAACTGAATTAATTGCAATAAAACACACTTTCAATCACTCTTACATCGCAAACCTCCCACCAATAAAAAATCAGATGTCGTTCAGCAATTTCCCTCAATCCAACTGCGAGGTAAACCATTGAGAAATTGTCAGTGTTCTGTCATAGTATGGGGTATTCAAAATAATAGGATCCTGACACAAAATTATGGTACATTTACATATCTTTATTGGATCATCATGGTACATTTGCATACCATTACTGTCTCATCATGGTACACAGGTCAAATTATGGTACGTCTAACATAACATGGCACTCAACATAAACAAAGCGAGCAAACTGCTTGTATATTTAACTATTTTATTTTCAACGTTCTAGTTCATATATCATCATGCCCCATAAATATTTAACAAGTAAGCCATGCACAACCTACACAAATTTATTTTGTTGGTCTACAACAACTCCTTCACTTGAAAATCATTTGTGGGGAAACTCCAAGCTTCCCTGATGCATGACGCTTTGCATCACCACCTAAAATAAAATTGCCAGCACACCTTGAATCACTATTTTGGGAAATTATTCCCCTACTGGCGCTGTGATTTTAGCTCTGTGCATTATGTATGGCTACGCTTATACAGAATTTTTACAATTTTAGATATTTTCATTCAATAAATATGCAATTATGTACATGTGTTTCAATTGTTTTACCCCACACTTTCCCTGATCTTCATAACCCTCCCCACTATTGTTTTTGGGGTTCCTATTGGTCAAATGTTGATGTACCTAGTAAATTTGTGTTCTGTGTAATTAGTGGAACAGAATTATATCACTTTCCAAGATTTTTTCATCCAGAAAATTAATTTAATTTAGTTAATACTCCAAATCACTTGCCGTTCATACGGCATATACGAATACGTACTCCACAATGTCGGTCCATTTGACCACACTACACAGACACACTAATCACCGTATGTATATTATAATTTACCTTTTCCCTTACTATAACAACATAGAAACACCTTTAATTTCACACAATTATTAGATTTAATACTTCAAACAACACGAATTGCAATAAAACATGCGTTTAATCACTCTTAAATCAGAAACTTCCAACAGGACTAGTGCAAACCAATGTCCGGCAATTTCCCACAATCCATCTGACGTCAACCAACATGGACACACAGTGTACTGAAAATAACATGGTGGTATACATCGCCTCCAAAGATAAACACAGTCTCTGAACAGGGCTCTGTATCATATAAAATATCTATATTTATTCTACTAGTAATATGTTTTACTTTCTCATCAATATAGACCAGGTAAGCCTCGAGTAATTCACCAGAATTACATAATGTCCCGACACTGCTCCATACCTGTGTTGTTTATCTGTATAAACTCAGAGCAGCACTATAAATATACCACATAGGCCTAAATGACATTTTACGCATTAAATGTTTGTTGCAAATGGTATTCTTGCAGGTAAAACAATTCAGCAACCCTATATAAATATATCCTATGTAAATTATATGTATCTTATAGCATAAATACAGCAATCTTGATAACCTTCCTCACCATAACTTTTTTTTTTTTTTTTTTTTTTTTTTCCCCCAGAAAACACCTTGAAGCCCCTCCAAAATTTCTAGTAATAATGACTACTAATAATCATATCTAACATACCCAGGTACCATTTTTCCAATTTTCAAAAAAGTCCTTATTCTTAAGAATTACAGGAGAGTAGTAAATCCCCGAAACACTGATTCAAGGCACGCCAGCAATTATTTTTAGGTGGCGACGCGAAGCATCACGCATCAGCGAAGCTTGGAGTTTCCCCATAAATGATTGTCATGTGTAGCCTATTTGCACTGAGAAATAATGTGTGTGATTTGTAATTTAACATATTTTTGTACGTATTCGTAGTATTACTGTAATATTGTCTCATGAAAACATGTTTAATTGCAAAAAGATTGAACTGAACATTGTTACCTATACAATTTAGAAATACGGTAGTGGGGAGGGCTATAAACTGGAAGAAAATTGAGGGGTAAAAGTTTATAATGAAAATGTACATATTTTATATATTTTTTACCCCACAATTTCCCTGATCTTCACAGCCTCCCACTATCGGATTTGTAGCTTATTGGTAATATTATCTATTTAGTTAATGTTTGGTTCTGTTTTTTTTGCAACTTAACATATTTTCATGAATAGCTATTTCATTATTTATGTATTTTACACATTTTACCCCACAATTTCCCTGATATTCCTAGTCCTCCCCCTTATCGTTTTTGGGGTTTCTATTGGTAAAATGTTGATGCCCCTAGTAAATTTGTGTTCTGTGTAATTAGTAGAGTGTAATTATACTACTTTCCGAGATTTTTTTTTGGTAGAAAAGTCCCTATTCTCAAAAATTACCTAACATTGTTTAAATTTACAGGAAGCATTATAATCCATCCCATGGAAATAGTACTAAAAACATATTGTATGAACCATTGAAAGCCTTTGTTTACATACAGTAGAATGGTATTTGGTAGTACTATGGCATTATACAAATAAAGATAGCAATTTGATAGTCATTTGTTCGATTACTATGGCTGTTAACAATTTATAACTAGAAATCACAAATCAGTTCAAGCCATATCAATACAATTTACCATCAGCTGAGAATGCGCATTTGTGGATTGCAGTTCATGCTAATCACATTCGTAGTTCTTCAAAATTTTTACCATGTGGTGTTTTATTATTGTGCGGGAATACAAGTGTTTGTCGAGTTTTAGACTCATAACAATACAAGGCAAAGGTGAATTTGTAGCTTACATTGATGAGTGTGGGACATAATAACAGATTTTAGGTTTGTTTACCTTTTATAAAATGTCACTTTTGGTGTTTAACATATGTTTTTTACTATTTACATTTCTGTTTTGAAACTTAAAAACATTTAATTTTGGAACCCTGATCCTAGCATAGCTTGTTTATCTTACACACCAAATAATTATTTATGAAACTTTATTAATTATACTTGGTTATGAGATATTTTATTATCTGGCCATTTTATTTAACATATGGACTCTTTTGAAACCATTTTAAAAAGTACAGTTATTAGGTAGTATAATGTTTTCAATGTACGGACATTTTCGTAATTATTTAAATATTGCGGCTGTTGTGATGTCATAGGACTTCCGCTATTCTAAGTTTCAATCTGCAACAAAGATTCCTATTCGCTGTCTCTCTGCCGCCATCATTCAAAGTGTGAACATTCGTTCAAAAGTAGCCGCAGTAATCCATATGAAAAACTGTGTGTGCTGGCTGAAAATAAGTTGAATTTTATTTGGCAGACTTTGTTTTTAGTAATAGGACACCTCTCAGACGAGTTAAGATGAGGCCTGGTCCTACATCATGGTTGGAGTGAAAACCGACTGTTGACGACGCAGACGTTGTGTGCTGTGGTACGTGGCGGATGACACATCTGTTAATCCGGTAACTTCCAGTCTAGTTATTGGCCAAACTTGGATTAAATAATACTTTAAATGGACTGAACAGTTAATTTGATTGGCAGAATCACAGCAATCTACTGTTTTTTTTAAACATTTACTCCCAGTGGTAAAAATATTTATTAGAGTCCCAAATTTATGTGCAAACCTCCCCCTGAAGCATCGCCGAGAAACGTAATTGACACTATTGATTTGGGACAGTGTTAAGATGAGCCAGAACAAAATACCATGTATGAATTTGTACACTGAGTTGATGTGTTGTATCTGTTTGGATTAGTGGGAATATAGGCATATTCACAAATTACAAACTGTTTCTGGACAGCAATTCACATCATTGATGTTTGGTTAATCAGTTTAATGGGCTGTATGTAGTTGAATGCTTGTGTGGAAATCCTTTTCAGTGTACGTAGTGAATTATACCATGGCCTAGTGAATTTTAGAATTGAAATTGAAGGGTTTGTGCTCTCCTGTCAAATGCAGAATATTTAACCAAAATAAACCTAACTTTACGATAGGTTGTAGTTATAGTTTTTCCTTTGTTTCTAATTAGGCCTACTGTGATCCTGTGTAAAGGATGTTCAACCATAGGCCCCTTGCACACAAAATATTGTTCAAGTAGGTATAGCCAAAAATTATGCGTTGAACCAGATTCAAGGCAAGCCGGCAATTTTTGGTAGGCAGCAAGTGTGAGTGCTTGAACATGCATGAAGCTTGGAGTTTCATGTAAAAAGAATATTATGTGAAAGTGGTTAGCTATTGTGAAGTTATTTTACATCACTTTTACAAGTTATAACCTTCAATTTCCCTGATAATCATAACCCTCCCCACTATCACATTTCAGTTTGTACTGCAGGGAACCTCAGGTGGAAAAAACAGGTAGAGAGGGTGGTTGCAAGGGGAAGAAGGGCTCTGGGTATGCTGGGAAGGGTGCTGAAGGGAGTCAGCTGTGAGGTGAAGGCATATGGCACAATGGTACGGCCAATGTTAGAATATGTTGCAGCAGTACGGGACCCGTATGTGTAGGCGGAGGTACGAGATCTTGAAAAGGTGCAGAGAAGGGCAGCAAGATGGGTGAAGGGTAGGTGGAGAAGGCAAGGGCAGGATGATGAGGAAGAAGGGAACTATAGGCCATCAGTGATGATGAAAGAAATGGGGTGGAGCTCATTGAAGGACAGGAGGAAAGTTGAACGGTTAGTCAGGATGTACAGGATGGTGAATGAAGAGGGAGGATGGGGAGGGCTACTCTGCAAGCTAAGTAAGGGGGTGTTTAGGGGAAGAGGAAACAACAGTGAGAAGCTTCAGAGGGTGTGGAGGAGAACGGAGCGGGGTAGCCAATCCATGCTTGTGAGGTCTGTGAGGGAGTGGAATGTGTTGAGGGAGGAATTGGTATCTGTGAGAGGGGTTGGTAAATTCAGGAAGGGAGTGGAAAAGGAGTTGGTTGGGTGAAGGAGAGGTGAGAGAGCTCGCCACCGGGTGATAGCCTAATTGCGAGTGTATGTATGTAATCAGTGGTACTGAAAACATTATGATGCCCCCATGAAATTAGTATCTTGTGAGATTAGTAATACCATGCATACCAATTTTTTTTTTTTTTAAATAAAAAATGCAATTTTGACATGAAACTTACCAGTGGCCATGTTTATTGCATCTGGCTCATACATTTGTAGATAGTGGGTGTGCAGCTTGGCAACATTCAACTCCGGTGTCATCTGCTTGTTCTTGTCTTCTTTCAGGAAGTTCTTTAGTTCATTTGACTTCATCACTTGAAATATGTGGTTTTTGATCATTTCTATGGTGGTCGGCGAAACTTTCGTCGGCCGGTTATTGTGTCTGCCACGACCATCTCTAGGAAAAAGAATGTTTTGGTCGAGTTTTTCGCTAAGAGTTCGTATTTTCCTGAAGGATACTGCGTGTATATGGGCGAACGCCAGCTTGCAAACCTGGATCTCCTTGCCTTGGTCCCGCACATGGTACTTGTACGTGCACGTCCTCCTGTCCGACTCCAAGTTTTTTTTCCGCTTCACATCCTGCTTTTTGATTAGGCCGAACAAGTATGCGTTTTGTTCGTCGTACGTTTTTAGCGAATAATAACCTTTAAACAGTCTTTGTCTGGTATTTTCGTCGACCTTTTTGTAGCACTTCAACTTGCAGTTACAATCGGCACCAATTTTTTTAGGCAAAACAAGCTCACCTTTCACACTGATATGAGATTCTCCCGCAATAATTGAACGTTTTCTTTTTTCTCGCTTCCATTCCGACGGATTCCTCTGCTTTCGCTTCGGTTGTTTGGATTTGTTGGATTCCGTCTCCTCCATTTTCTAATTTCGCCTCCTTGTCTCCTTGCCAACCATGCTGTGGTACAAAAAGTAAACAAACTATTCTTCCATCTGCCAAGTAGTTTTAAACTACCTACTCATTTACTCTTATTTCGTTCTAGAACACTGCCAAATATTAATTGTTGCTATTTTCTAAGAAATTTAAAACAGAACTATTATTTTAAATGCTAGTATTAACCATAATTAAGTTCAATACATTACTGACAAGAGCGCGCTGTAGTCGCTAACATGTAAAAATGGGGGCGTTACGTTCCGACGTCCGGAATGCAACATAATATTTTCGAAAACCGGGATTAAAGAACATGGTAAATCCGATGGAACACTTTTGAAAGTAGTGAAGTATTTGAATTAAATGTATGTAAATAGTATCTGCCGACGAGATGTTAGATAAATTGTAATCTCACTAAACGGGTATCCTCATGACAATTAGTACTTTAGTATAAGAATAATACATTGGCAGTTATTATTAACACGTCTTTGCTGTATAATATTGTAAATTGTTTTGCAATAACATTATATTAGAAAATATTTTGTAGCAAAGCTTTATATCAAGGTTATTGTCTCTGCCCTTGCAGAGCAGGGATGGGTTATGGTAGGACAGTGTTTATTTTAAAAAAAATTAAAGGTATTTTTACAGGAGTATGTATTTATGTCTGACTTGCAATATTTAATTACTTATAATTATATAGGTATTATTTTTATTTTTACTAGGGTGCAAACATCTCGCAGTTGGAGCGGGATATTGGATCCGATCAGTTTCCACCAAATGAACATTATTTTGGCCTTGTTAACGTAAGTACAATGAATTATGTTTTTTGAGTAACTAAAAAAATGTTGGCAGTGCTGCTTTTAACTATAAAATATTCAAGTGGATAACATTAATCCTATTACATCAGTTTAATAGGCTCCCTATTATTTTTAACATTCTAATAACTTTTGAGTAATTGATCACTTTAGTGACTGGTAATTATAAAGACTAGAGGGTAATCTGAAGTAAACGTTTACAGTACAGAAAAATGGTATGTATTGACAATCCTATTCATTTATTTTTATTTTATTTATTGCATCCATTTGGTCTTTTTTCGAGTACAAGTTTGTACAAAGACATCGGACAAGTCAGAACATGAACACATTATGTACAGAACAATATCAAAACATCAAAGTATTATAATATTATTGAATTCTGAAGCATAATCACCTATGGTCATTTTAGTATATTTCCTGTCCAAGATAAGAATTGTCATAGAGAGGAGGGCTATAAAGACAAAGTAAATTGTAGATAAAATACATTAATAACACAAAAAATCATAGAATAGGGCATTCACTATGTGCACATTTTATACCGGTACTGAAGTGAAGAATTTTGGAAACTTGCTTGTTAGAGAAAAAGTTTGTGACCCATACACTAAGACTTGCCAACCAAAGTGTCTTTGGCTGATCTGAAGAGTTGCAGAGTCTGAAAAAATTATTTTGGTAGTGCACATTATCATGGCATGGTGGACTGTAAAAGAAAACTAATGAACAAAACAACTACATTTTGAGGGACACATAATTCCTAATAATATTAGACAAGAACTGAGACAACAAAAAATTGCCTGGCACTGGAATGTGGTTATAATCCTTCCCATCATCCCCAAGACCAGCATTTACCCTCAAACAAGGTTACTTCCAGGCTGTCATTGTGATATGACAGAGATTTCAGTGATTATGCTTCCCACTTGCATACCAATAGAGTTAACCCTTACACCTTAAAACATATCTGAAAACACTGACGCATGCTCGACTAGGATGGGTTTCAATTTTTGGGGCAATTTGCATCAAACTTGATTCAATGACATGGGAGGTTAAGTACCATACAAAACTTGAAGTAGCCTACGTCTCAATGAAAGAAGTTTTAGTTGTGGTCAATTTAACAGTTTTACACCGCGATGCCAGAATTGGGAGGAACATATGGGAGATGAGGGGCCTTAATGTTTCTGGGATGCCCGTCTGGTGTACAAAATGGGTCTAGTAGCCTGTCTTGTCAGCTTAAAATCTACAGTCATGACCCTTCGTACTGACTGACCCTTTACCACTGGTTTACCTGAGAATTGGAAGTTCCTCCTTGGTGTCTGACTCAGATGACTGGTGGGCTGCTGGTCAGTTGTGCGCTCCTGGGGACGTGAAGTGATGCAGAAGTCTTGATTGTCCAAGTTCTCTAGGAGCTGGGTTACCTGCAGGTTGGCCCCGAACCAAGGTCAGGCTAGGCAAAGTGGCATCTCTTCTTATAGGATAGCCTTGACCGGGATGAGGCTTCCCAGGAAGCTTAATCAATGGCAGGAATAAATACTTTGGGAGGGGTGAGGCCTCTCAGTATTGCAGGCCATTTGAATTGTGCCCTGTGGAGTGAAAGTACTGCTGAGGGCAATAGTAGAAAGGGGTGGCAAGTTCAATTACCTTCGGAAGAGTATAATGCCTTTTTCAACCTTCTCCATACGCCTCTCTTCCAAGAGTATGACATAAGGGGAAAGGAACAAAAAGCCTCCCAGAAGGTGATGGATTCCGGTTTGTAAGGTCGACCTTCATGGTCTGACTGGGCTGAACCATCCGTACGAGGTGAGTTTGTGGTTATAAATTAGCCTTCTGATCCGCTGTCAACAATTGAATCATGATCCACAGGGAAAACAGCCCAGAAGTGATTGTTGCACCCCTACCAAATGGGTGCTTTATGTGTTGGCTGTCGTCAGTCGGTCCCCCCCAACCCCCCTTCCAACCCCTTTTTCTCCTCACTGGGACGCAGGAGTCATCAACTTGACTGAGTTTCTTGTAGGGGTAGAAGTGGCAGGTTTCCTATCTTCAATCACTTGGCGTTACACACGAGGAAGTGCGCTGGTGAGTGTAGGCCTAGTTGATGCTCGTGATGGAGCGTAGCTAGGAACCAGACTCTGCCGTCCGATCATCTTATCTGCAGCTGAGGGCCAACATGGAGCTACTGCTTTCTTCGGTGGTATGGAGGCAGTGGTGATATAGCTCATGGGACATGCCAAATCAAGTTCTTATGTCCTCTGGTAGAGCTGGTGGTAGTACTCCTCTTTCGAGCAGCTTCTTTCTCTCGTCCAAGCATAGACCTGACTGGCACCCAGTTCCTTACTTTGCAGGCCTCCAACCAGGCCTAGTCCTTGCTTGGCTGCTTTCTCCTGCCCAGTTCTGTCTCATGGCATAGAGGGTGAAAGTATAGAGAGGTGGACAGTGGGTGTATCTAGGGGTAGACACGGCCTGAGAGGAAGTAAAGGTAGGCAGGTGGATGGGTTAGGTAGGTAGACCTGATCTACTGGTCTCCAGCAAATGACTTGGTGGGTGGAACTTTGCCAGCAGACCCAATACTTGACAGAAGATGTAAGCAGCAGGGTCCACTCATGTTACTTGGTAAGGCAAAACTTTGCCATAGATCCAAACACTTATGAAGAGGCAGGGCTCCTTGAAGTTGAGGTGGGGACAGTTGTTTCGGCTCATGACTACTCCTGCAAGTATGTAAGTGGTTCTGTGGCCGAAGCAGGAAATAGCAGAAGCAAGGTAGAGAAGTAAAGAGCGCTTGGAGTGACAACTCAACCAATTTTGTATTATATCTGTTTATTGACTGATCAGTAAACACTCGCAAACCAACCTGTACCCTAACTTGGGGCCTGAAGGGCTGACCCTAGGATGCCAACCAGAGTGACGTCTAAGACTCGGTAGATGAGTGTGACCCCAGTCAACGGTGCTCAGACTCGTGACTTTTAAATGCAGAGCTGCTGATATTTGAGAAGTTCTTAAGGCTTCGGTACACTGGGGGGCACCGTGGCAGTCTAGACTCAGTGAAACTTGTAGCATCTATGCACGTTCAGGATGAGTAATAATCCACAAACCGATCTGATTGTTGTAGTTAGTATGCATTCAGGCAGCGTGAAGTCCTACTACTGAGCAGCATGAGACAGTGACTGCTGATGAAGTTGGTGCACATTTAGGCAGAGTAACACCCTATGAACGGAACTGCGTGAAACAGCCGATGATTGATGAAGTCAGTGTGTTTGGGCAGAGTGATGTCCAGCAACTGTGCTGCGGGAGATCAGCCTTTATCTGCGGGCTGCTAGTTCTATATATACCTGGAGCACAGAGGCAGCGGAAAGGGCAGCAGAGAAGTGGCGGAGATAGCGAAAGACAGTGCTGGGTTCCCCTCTGGCGGCCGAAAGCCAAAGTGGTGTAGAGTCGCACCAAGGTGTGAAGCGAGTTGCGGTCCAATAGGAGGCATCAGCTGGCTGAGCCAACCTTGTGTGTCAAGAGTGAGCTGTGGCATAACATCTCTTCTTAGGAGGGGGCCATGGCTGTGTGAGGCTAGACTGGGTTAATAATGATGCCCGTCGCACGTCAACTTGAAACCATAAATAACCATTTGTACTCAACAGTTATGAATCAATTGGTAATAAAAAGAACTGTACATTTTCAACTCAGTGGTTTTCCTAGCATAGGTACCAGAAGATGGGGAAAAAAAATTTTAATTTTAAGTCGTCAACATGCAGGTTGAGTGAATAAGAATGGTAATATCAGTTACTTCATAACTACGACTAAAATTATTACTAAAAAATAAATAAGACCAAATAAAAGATATAAAAATAATTTTGTTTCCATGATAGAATGTTTTTTCAGTTATAAAATCACATTTAGGCCATTATTGTTAGATAGGTGTAAAAATAAAATCCATACTATGTGGCAACTTTAACATGTATGCCAGAAGAAATTAAAACCCTGAAATATGACTTTTATTTGTAGTAATGCTCTGTGTTATCTCACCTCAACTACAGTCTTACTCTTATTTTTGTAGTTGTATAAACATTATTTAAATTGTTTGTATTAATATGCATTTTAGAATAATGCATTATTTTTAACAGCACAGTGTGTGCACACAATAAATATTTCATGACAAAGACAAAACAATAATTTTCCACAGCAAAATTTGCATTATAACAGCACCATAAAACTCTTATGTCTAATAATGCATAATTTTAATAATTAAATTTTAGTTTACAAGTCATTCATGATAAAACAGATAACGCAGAAATCTAGTATTTATAAAAACTAAATTTGCCTTGAGATAACTTAAAATCTGCCCCTATTCGGATAGGTGTGAAAACTAGTCTAGGCCACTGCTATACATTTTTACAATCATAATTGTTAATACTTTGTATTTTTTGTATGACTGTACATGTCCTTCACTGTAAAAATGGTAAACCCATAACTTAATTTCATAATTGTCGTAAAGTAACTGTAAGTAGCATTAAATGGAGTTTGATTAATGTTATGCAAGTAGATAAGTAATCAGCAACAGTGTACTGTATTGTTTTCAGTTTGGAAACACATGCTACAGCAACTCAGTACTGCAAGCTCTGTACTTCTGCAAGCCATTCAGAGAGAAGGTGCTGGAGTACAAAGCTAAAAACAAGCGAACGAAGGAGACCTTGTTGACCTGTCTGGCTGACTTGTTCTACAGCATTGCCACACAGAAGAAGAAAGTTGGGTCAATTGCTCCAAAGAAATTCATCGCTAGACTACGTAAAGAGAAAGGCATGTGGTTTTGTAGTTGTCAGTTAACTTAGTGTGATGACACCAGGCAACCACGTACACTAGGGCTAGTCATGTATTTAGTTCAGAACAAGTGTATACATGAGGTACTGTTTCAGTACCAGAAAAACAACTTTATAGCAAGATGTAGGCACAAAGGAACTAGGTATGCAGAGATGGAATTGCGAGACAGTCTGAGTGGTCTCGACATACTCAGTGGTGGGGGCTGAAATACCTACCGACATATACATGGCATGTGCACCATTAGTGAAGAAATAGTATCATTGCGTTGCTGTATTGTAAACAGATTTTGATTAAGTATCTTTCATTTTTGTACCAGAAATTAATTCAGTTGTATTTCTCATTTCTTGATATTTAAATGCTCAGCATGTTGTGGACTATGCTGGCCAGCAAGAAAGCAGTCAAGTTGGTGTAAACTGGGCTCATTTTGTTTTCTTTTGATTCTTACTTTCTTTGCCAATTGGTCATAATTTACTGGCACCGTTGTGAAATTTCTCTCTGGACATATTGCATTTATCAATGGGATATTTGTACTTGATATGATGTGTGGATAGTTGCAACACAAATATTTCTAAATATATTAGTCACTATAAAAAATTGTTTTGTTTTTTAAAATGTAAAAGTAAATGTCTTAATTCATAATTAAACCACAGTTTTGTGAGTCGGTATGTAATACTGTATTGTGTGTAATCAAAATATTTTATCAAATTTTACTTTCAGAGGAATTCGACAATTACATGCAGCAAGATGCACATGAGTTTCTGAATTTCCTCATCAACCATATAAATGAAATTATATTAGGTGAGTTCATGCACAATAACTCCTGTATTTTTTGTGAATAGTAGGTTAAACTGTTTTTTATATTATATCAAATGGGAAGTTTAGAATATTGATGTGATGTGAAACACCCAATGGTTATACAAATCATTCTGACCCATTTATCAAGTGATTAATGTTAGAAATGCATTTGCTGTGTAGTTATTTGTCTGTTCTGACCATTGTGCTGCACATATGTTCCAAACATTTCAAAAAAGGGATGATAGCACTCACAGTTTGTTTGCTAGATATGTTCACCACAAAAATCTTTGGTTTTTGCAGTGATTTGATATATAGTGTAACCCTAGTATAACATTTCTCAAGGGTTCCAAGAAGAGCCAGCCTTATATAATGGAAAACTTTATAAGAGAATAATTTTGTATTGAATAGCTTGTTTGTGGACCAAGAGAAGGCAACATATTAAGCTGGAAAATGTTATAACAGGGTTCCACTGTCATATGCACATTGTGTCATTTTACATAGCAGCTTTTATCAATAAATTGTTATATGTCTAGCTGAACGACACCAGAACACATGTAAGCCAAAACAAAACAACGGAGACAGTCCTGCGCCTCAGCCAGAGCCTACGTGGGTTCATGAAATCTTCCAAGGTATCCTGACAAGCGAAACAAGATGTCTGAACTGCGAAACAGTATGTTCCTATTTCTCTGTGTTTTAATGTACGTAGTTATTTTGACAACTAAGCTACAAGATAAAGAATGGTTTTTGATTGTTACTTTTTTTATACAAAATAATAAAGTGATAGAAATGTGTGTATGTACTTAGAATTCAGTAAGTTTTGAAGTCTAAATTCAAAATGAAAATATGGCCAATTACTTTGTGTTCATTCTTTGTTTCCAACAGAAGAATAAACTTTTGCACAAAGTTTCTCTTATTGATATTGGTGCTTTTGTATAAGGAATAATGTATTCACACCATCGGGTGAGACACGAGACTAACAATGACACAATTTACTTACGGTAGGTGAGCGCCAGTGGTGCTTCCCAGACACTGCTCATCGGATGCTGTGGGTTCTGTGTGTCCGTCTCACCCAAACGTCTTTACAAAACACTGATCGTTACTTAACATTTTATCACTGAAAAATGGCGGGAGTTGGCTGTTCTGAACTTACAAATAAAAGTACATATTTTACACTGAGCAACATACCATTTATTGATTCCCAAGTACAATATCATACCAGAAAGCTGAATTAGTGATTGAAATTTGGACGTGTCTAGCTAATTCAGTTGGGTTCTTCCTCCAGCTCGTAATTACTCTGGAGTGTTTAAGAACACAGTCCCCACAAGGAAAGTGGTCTACAGCCACTAGGATGGACATAGGACACTGAGAATTACAAGATGAACACTAAACACCTGTGATTATTTTACGTCACTAATGCAGACTCGTCGGGACGTGTCTCCCAGCATGTGGTGAGTTTGGTGACTGTCTTTTACACATAGCCGGCTAGGACGGAAATAATGTCACCATACAAATTACACAAATAATGATGATACAACATGGGGCATGATATGAATTCACACAAATGTGCAGATGCGTGAAAGTATATTTATATTGTGCAGATGCCGCTGGTTACAGTACGTTTCAGACCGTGTGGTGCAGGTGTAATTGCAGTAGTTTTCTGTGAAAATGGAAAATAATTACCGGACGAAGTGGTATCGGTGTGGGGAAAATTATTCCCTTATTGATTAAAGCATACAAAGGCTCATAGCACGCCTAATGCTAAAAAAATCAACATGTGCAAAAGACCACGTGGTCATACATACAAAAGCATCAATAATGAAAAATACACGGAATCCTGAATAAAATATTACATATAACCCTGAGATTTACTAAGGCGCACATGATATTACAAAAATATACCCTTAAAGTGCGTGGATGGCGCAGATATGAACTTGGCTATATCTGACTGTGTGGCCATGGGCGATGTGGCCGTAACACAATTAAACATGAAACATACCCTGAAATACATACATAGAATTATCACCCTTAATATTGCACGCACCAATTAAGCAAAATTACAATGAAAAGCCTTTGGTGTAGGCAGATGGTGCCTGGTTTAAAAGGTGTGCGGGCCGCGTGGACTCTGCAACATCTTCTCCTACTTCCCTCGTTTAAGTTCAAAATGCCACAAGGGCTGCAAAAGATTTATTTAAGCGGAAGCATAATGCTGGGGAATGTCTGGCAAAACGTACGCAAGGCAAAGGTTAACTGGTGAACTATGGAAATCTAACTCAGTCCAAAAATGTGAAGTGTGTACATGACAGCGTCTTACCTTACCAGCTCTCCTCGACGGACTGCCCAAAGGCAGGGGTCACATGGACCTACCATGGCCGCCTATGGGGTTCAAACAAGCGGAAGTGCTGTGCACACAGAGTAAAACATTTATTATCAAAAAGAAATGGCACATAATTAATTCTTCAAGTTCATAATCGCTCTAAGCTTTTAAATTGTGAATTTTCGATGTTCGTTGATTGTTCTATTTTGAGTCAGTTACGCCGGAATAATAACATCCTTATTCTTCGCGCAGCACACAGTTTGACTTTGAAGCAAGCACGGTGGAATATTTTATGAACATACAATATTAACATTTTTGAAGACTTGTACCCTGAAATAAAATAATGAAACATGATTTACACTTTAAAATAAATATGCCGTTACGGGAAAGTCCAAGTTATGAACTCTCCGCGCACGTGCTTACCCACGTGTCACATGAGTGATGAGCGCCGTCATGGTCTTAACGCTGCTGGCTGTTAGTTGGCATCAGTATGTGATTTTTAAGTTGTCATTTATCATATGTGGGGCCCCACAAACAAAGAATGAGCAAATTTCTTTGTTAAAATTACACCATTTCATCAAATTTTAGATCAAAAATTGCATGTGTTATTATTAGAACAAGAATCGTATTTTTGTAGCAATTTCAATTAAACCTAAGTGGACTTTATCATGTAGTAATTTTTATTAGTACATATTTTAGTGAAAACATCACATTTGTCATTTAACTTGCATTGTCACAGTCATTTTTGTGTAATCAATATTCTACCTTGTCAAGACATTTAATATAGTTGAATTTCCAAGGTTTTCACACTACCCACATACTTAGTCTGATTTGTAGATAACAATATTTTAATTAGAACACAAAAACACACTGCCCTTTAGGTCAGTCTTTGTCCCAAAGACATAGCCTTTCAATATTGGTTACTATGCTTCTTGTATTCTGGTTTTAACTCCCTGATGGCTGGTTTCAACAACACATCTTAAAATTCAAGCGCCACTTAAACACCGAATAAGCCGTTTCTAGTGCCTTGTACTGTTTCACCAACTTTAAGGTCTTCTTAAAACGTTTTAAGCAGCTCTTAGTTTAGGCAGCCGAAATCGGATGCCCAACTCTTAATGCTCTGCTTAAATCATTGTAAACAAATTAAAAGGAAATGGCTGCTACTGAAAAAGTTGTGTGTAGATAACCCCAAATGTGTTAATGTGTTATACAGTATTTAGTTTTATAAATTAAATTTATTTATAAATAAAAGTAGGAAATTATTGTGTGTATCAAATTTATTAAGTCTGAGTCCTTATTTGCTGAAATAACCTATGACGATGGTCAAAAACTAAACTCATGGCAGGCACATACTTGTTATGTGCATTTTCCACGTATTTCCAAGAGGCAAAACCAATATATATGTAGAAAATTGAGTGTTAAGGCAGGTAGCCTATTGATAAAATATGATTTTATTGAGTACGCACAAGCTACGGAAGTATTTGAAATAAATGGAAAAAATGTTTTCCTTCACTATGCTCCATAATTTTTACAGCAAAAATGTGTTCATTATCCCTGTATGTACAATATGTAAAAATATATGATTACTTTGATTGAATTTGAGACTGGACATGATATAATGCATTTACACTTACGTTTTTACACATGACAAATTTGCAGTACAAGTTTTGCACACATTTGACTTTGTTTTACAATTAGAAATGCTAACAAGAGCCCAATTAAAGATGACATGCAAGTGTGACTGGTGATAATCATATTTATTCGAATTCGGGCACTGGGTGCTTGTAAATTGCACATGAATATCGTCAATATTATTATCAACAAACTATCACAATTTCAGAAAGTTCAATTCTGGATATTGATGAAAGTCAACATATTAATCAACCATCCTATCCTCAATGGGGTGATGTATTTTCTTCACAATGTAATTGCTTGAAATATTATCGGTGAGACATTTCATAGTGTATAAAAGGGCGCATCGTGAATGTTTAAAAAAATATATTGGATTTTGAAATTGCAACTAAGGTTAATACTGTCACTGGAAAAGTCTATTAAAAATAAATTACTTAAATGAAACTTCTACCGAAGCTTTAAAACATAGCATTTATGTTGTATGTAAAACATAAAACTGTTCTATTATGTAGAAAAATTTGGGATTGCCTTGTAGACTAATAAATGTAGGCCCGATTTTTTTTTTGAGGACAATACGATTTTTACATGGAATATACATTACGTTTAGGGAATATTTAATCACTGCCTAAACAAGGTAACAGTTTCATTATAAAATAATATTTTTTAGAGTATTTAATATATAAATGCTTGATGAAAAGTACGTAAATATATGTAATGAGTAGATAAAATATAAAACAATTAACATTCTGACCAGTAAAAAAACAGCCCAGGCCTATATAGAGCATTGTAACTTTTGCTGTGAAAAATCACACTTGTTGGCACTGATAATTAATAAAAACGAGATAACAAAACATTATAGAGTTGCAACACAACACTTCCACAATAATAAATTATCCTCGAAAAATTAAAACTTAAGTGTTGCTTTGCTGGAACCTAGTATATTCTTTGTTGGTGAAACAGGCCCTAAGTGTTTTTGCACAAAACAGTTCACTGTTCTCCCCAAGACCGTTTGAATGGATGTACGGCTTGGCTGTTTTTGTCGGCCGCCCGGTGCTAATTGATTTGGTGGCGATTGACGACAAAGTACTGGTCAGTGGATTTTTATCTCTCTTGGCGTTTCTAAACCAAATGTAGCAATACAGAGAGAAAAAACGCATAAGAGAAAGAATGATCTACTACCATAAATTGCAGTCTTAAAGAGTCTTTCTTATTCCAATCTTGTAACTGTTGAGCTGTCATTCTTTTGGGAGGGAGGTGTTATTCCCCTCCCCTTTGGCAGCTTTTATGCAAGACTGCGAGAGATAAGCATGCCGAACATAAGTATGATGGTTGGGGAAGGAGATATTTTGACAGCATAATTATGATGGTGCTGACAGGTCATGAAAGGGTTGCGGAATAAGCTGACTTGCCATAGGTGTCGTCGCTATATGCTCTAGCCTCGCCACAGCCGCAACCCCCTTCAAGAAGAGACGCTAGCCATACATGCCACAGTGTCTCGTCAATTTTGTAGCGAACCAGCTGATGCATCTTGTCAGCCCACAATCTGCCCCATGCCTCCATGGCCGCTTACCTCTCCAGCCTTGGCTGTGAAGGTGAAGTGCGCAGCCAACTTCGGCCGCCTTTGGCCATCTCTGCTGCACCTTCGTCACTTCTCTCTCTGCTCGTCTTCCGCTACACCCTGCGCCCCCTGCACTTGCCCTGTGTTTGGGTACATAAGGGATACGCAGCCTCATGTTCGATTCTGATTGCTAATTCTTGCAGCTCAGTTGCTGGACGAAACTCTGCCAGACAGCGCACCGACTTCTACAGCCACCAGCTTATTGTCACAGCTCAGTTGCTGGATGAGACACCAGACCACTCACTGTCCTGTACTGCCACCAGCTGATGCTTGTAGAAAACGCACTGATGCTTCAAGCCTTCATCGCTTAGCATCTCTAGTCGCTTCAGACTAGACCACCATGCTACCCAGCAGCTCACAGACAGAAGCCTGTTGCACTTCTTGGCTACCTCACTAGCCATGCACCTAGCTGTTACGATTCAACTGAACACCAGCGACCAGCCAGTCGTTTTGGATTTCTGTCTCTGTCTCACACTCGCTCCCCATCGAAAGTGCGTATTTCCCCTTGTCCAGCTGAACTCCCCTCCACTTTCCACAACGTATTCCTCCCCTACCAATGTTTGCTCCCACCCCTACACAGCTGCCTACTGTTGGCAACCCCCCTCACGCGGTGATGGCTGTCCCCTACATGCTTGCAGTCTACCTGCTGACTGCCTTCCGCATGTCTGCTCGTCACGGTCGCTCTTCAGGGAAGTGTTGTCAACAAACCTTTTAGGTTTTCTAATCCTTCCAACATTGTTTGCAAGTCACATACTCGTTCGTTCTTATTACATTAGAGTAAGGTATGTTACATGAACATTTTCATGACTTTGAACATTTTTGAATGCCTCGCTTGCTATATTACCATCAATCACTAGTATGTAATGTAAAACTACAAACTTTTGTCCCGTCTGATGGCATGGGCGCAAATGCCACTTGACATATAAAGGAGTCACCATGGTTGTAGCACAGGACGTGGCAGAGGAGCTTGTGTCCCCATTAAAACAATAAATAAAAAGCACTCAATATGAAACACTAAGAATTTGTGGTCGAAAGAAAGTGATGTCAAAAAAACTAAGCTTTAGATACTAGGATATGAACACACAATACGGAGCCAAAAATATAAAAAGGGTATGCTACCTCCCTTTCTCATCATAAATCTGGGCTATGCCCACGGCACAGACTGCTTCACCTATAGAGCACACCCAAAGAAGACTATTAGAAGTGTATACTACATACACTATAATACTGTATGCTACTGCAGACAGTATATAACGGCATACTACTGCAGACAGTGTTAGATTTTATGTAGCTGTTTCCAGCTTGTCTTCTCTGAGAAAAAATAAACAGTCACCCCTCATCTTAGCTGCTATAAAAATTGTAAGGATATACCTATAACTCCATCTTTTTGCTTATGCCGCTGTACTCTTCTAATTAAAAGTATTTTTCTGTTATAAATCTTTTAAAACTGTCATTATTTTTAGGGTAGTGGTAAGGAAAGAAATAGACACAGCATTATTTTGTTTTTGATAATATATTGGTACAAGAACATTTGAACAAACAAAAAAAACAGCAAACTTCTATTCATATGTCACTCGTAAATCCTGTATTTTCTTATTTTCCTTTGGCTGTGTATAGAATTTCGGAAGTAATTTATGTGACTAGGGCAGCAGCATCTTCAAACTTCTGCTTACTCAATGTTAAGAGCATTCCGTTTTGTTCCTGCATTTCTAAAATGTTATAGTATAATAAATTATTTTTTTACCTTTCAGCTACCTAATATTAAGTATGTGGCACATATTAATTGTAAACTGAAATGTTTGAATTGTTATTTACAATTATACAAAATATATGTTGTGTAATATTTTTTAATTATGGTATTTCCACAAAGTAAAATAATAAGTAATTTTAATCACTTAAATTTATTATTTAACTTCAGAAATGATTACATTACATTAAGTGCTCGTAGTATAACATGGAAACTTTGTCAATCCTTCAGTTATTTTATTTGGTGGTAGAATAAT